>CAUYRT010003194.1:0-19800 GCA_963574885.1 Lepilemur ruficaudatus | reverse complement strand
TATATATATTTAGTTGGCCAATTAATTTCTTTCTATTATTAGTAGAGATGGGGTCTCGCTCTTGCTCAGGCTGGTTTCGAACTCCTGACCTTGAGCAATCCGCCCGCCTCGGCCTCCCAGAGTGCTAGGATTACAGGCATGAGCCACCGTGCCCGGCAATGCTGAAAAATTTTTAAAGAAAAAATAGTTGAAAACTGCCAAGACACTAAGAGAACACCAAATAGAATAAATACAAAGAAATCCACACCCAGACACATCATGATCAAATTGCTGCACACTAAAAGAACTGAAAAAATAGATAATTCAACACTAATAGAGTTTAACACCCCACTTTTTTTTTTTTTTAAATTTTCGAGACAGAGTCTCACTCCGTTTCCCTGAGTGCCATGGTGTCAGCCTAGCTCACGGCACCCTCAAACTCCTGGGCTCAAGCGATCCTCCTGCCTCAGCCTCCTGAGTAGCTGGGACTACAGGTGCACACCATGACGCCTGGCTAATTTTTCTTTTTTCTTTTCTTTTTTTTTTTTTTTTTTTTTAGACAGTGGCTCCCGCTGTTGCCCTGGCTAGAGTGCCGTGGAGTCAGCCTAGCTCACAGCAATCTCAAACTCCTGGGCTGAAGCGATCCTTCTGCCTCAGCCTCCCGAGTAGCTGGGACTACAGGCATGCACCACCATGCCCAGCTAATTTTTTCTATATATTTTTAGTTGTCCAATTAATTTCTGTCTATTTTTAGTAGAGACGGGGTCTCGCTCTTGCTCGGGCTGGTCTCGAACTCCTGAGCTCAAGCAATCCTCCTGCCTCAGCCTCCCAGAGTGCTAGGATTACAGGCGTGAGCCACCGCGCACAGCCACCCCACTCTTTTTTTATTTATGCATAACATTCCACTTTTGATAACAGATAGAACTAGAAATATCAGCAAGAACATAGAAAACTTAAACAAGACTATTAAAAAATTGACTTAGCTGGTATCTACAAAACACTCCTTCCAAGACAAACAAAATATACATGCTTTTCAAGTACAGAAGCTACATTCTTCAGGAATTGCTGATGGGACTATAAAATAGTTCAGCCACCTTGGAAAACAATTTGGCAGTTCCTTTAAAAAGTTAAACATAAATTTACCATACAACCCAGCAATTCTACTTCTAAAAATCTACCCAAAAGAAACGAAAACTTATGTCAACAGAAGGACATGTACATGAATGCTCATCATAGCATTATTCATGTGAACCAAAAACTGGAAACATACCAAATGTTCATCCACTGGCAAATGGATAATCACAATGTAGTACATCCATATAATGGAATAACATTCAGGAATAAAAAGGAATGACTTGTTGATACATAGTAGAATCATTGAGAAACCTCAAAAACATCAAGCTATATGAAAGAGAGACACACAAGACCATACATTATATGATTTTATCTATATGCAATAGCCACAAAAGGCTAATCTACAGAGCCAGAAAGTAGATTAGTAGTTGTTTAGAGTTGGGGACAGGAAAGTGGAGTGACTGCAAATGGGCACAAGGAATTTTATTAGTAATGGAAATATTCTAAAACTGGGTTATGAAGATGGTTGCACAACTTGGTAAATTTATTAAAAAGCACTAGATTATATACTGAAGCTAATTCTGTGGTATGTAAGTTATACCCCAATAAAGAGTTGTCATTTTAAGAATGTTATATAAATGAAATCATATAGTAAGATGTGTGATGTAAATGCCCCCACCATGGTCAATTTCAAGCTACTAAAATGATGTCACTCATCATAGAGTTTGAAAGCCATGCACACAAATGGCTCTTGCAATCTGGTGTGAGGTAGCTCCACCACACAAAAATGCAATCACAGTTTAATTTTCACTATACATCAATAAATTGCCACCCTGGCTTATATAGATCAG
Source organism: Lepilemur ruficaudatus (assembly GCA_963574885.1). Taxonomy (NCBI): domain Eukaryota; kingdom Metazoa; phylum Chordata; class Mammalia; order Primates; family Lepilemuridae; genus Lepilemur; species Lepilemur ruficaudatus. Next base: position 17,896 of record CAUYRT010003194.1, on the reverse strand, counting down.
ATCTCAAGAGCTAGGTAACCTCAAGTCCATCCCCAAGTAGGGGTCCATACTCAGTATGAGCAAGATTGGGTTTCAGAGCCTACCAAGTTGAAGACAAACCATGGACCAAGGTAAATTTTCCAAGGTGAAGAAGGGCATAACACACATGATGGTATGGAAAGGCACAATATGGTTAAAACAAAATAAAATGAACAAACAGTGCAAGTAATTCTGAATGATTAGACTACAGGGTGGTATGAGAAAGTGACAAGCAGTGAGTTTGGGGAAGGCAAATAGGGACAGGCTATAAAGAAGGGCTAGGGGGACAATATTTATGGGAGAACATTTTTGTTCTGGTAGATGCTTCACACACTTTAGTTCATTTACTCACACCTGCCACATGATATTATCCATTTATACAGAAGAGCCTCAGGGAGCTGAGATTTGAACTCAGTGGACTGATTCCCAAAGCTATACCTCTCCCCACTACATCATACTACTTCCATGAGAAGGCTGAGTGATGATGTAAGAACATCCCCTGCATCCTGCCTACTGCCTCTTAAGTCCTCTATATTTACCCTAGCCCTCGAAAGGAAGAATATGGAACTTTTTTTCTCAGGCCCAGCTAGGAAATTCTACTATATCCCTTTGGGATCCATTTAAACACGTCAATAGTTTTCAGGAATGATTCTTTGTTTTCTTAAACCCATCATAGCAAGAAAGTCCTTATATTATTCTAGGTACTCATAATTATAACAGGCTACTACCAATTTTTGTTTAGGATGTCCCAAGTACTGAAGGGGCACCCATTTAATCTTCTCTTTTGCAAGTTTAGTGATCATAATCCTTTATCTGCTACTCTGAAGTCCTGCTTTCCAACTGTTTATCATTCTCTATGTTTTCCAAAGCCAGATCCTGTTCTAAAGGGCATAGTTACAGGTGAATACCAAAAAGAGGTTACCCAGTAGCTCCTGTACTCTGTACCACCATGTACTCATCCAATTATAGAAAAACTATAGGCAATGGAGAAGAAATTCTCAAAAAAAGAGTAAGAATGATTAAGGTGGTTGAAGAACTTTTTAAAAAATGATTTTAATTATCATTAATACAAACATGGTTTAAGGAAAAGGGAAATAAATACTATAAAACTTACCAATATGCAAAAGACACTATCAGGGTAAATAAAGGAATTAGAAATGTGACAAAAATCAAGTGTAAATTTGGTAGTCTTTTGAAGCCTATGATTCAGCCTCCTTCCTTACTGCCTACCTTAAGCATATATGACTTGCACAGAGCAGAAAGGTGGCTAAAATTGATACTGACTTATGAAGACATGTGAGATATCCATGATGATTTATAAACTTAACCATGAAAACTTTGCTGGAGGCTGAAAGTTCAGCAGGAGCCAGTAGAACCAAGAACCACACAATTTCGGTATAAATAGATTCAAATGATACCAAGACCTGACGATATCTAGATTATACAATGCTTATGTCAGCAGGAGGTGAGGTGGGAGAGCTGGACTTTTTCTTGATCGGATTGTCAATCTCTCCTTAATGACAAGAAACAAAAATTCAGAAATGATCAGTTTTCTTCCCCTGCCTTCTTTACCTGGTTAATCCCTATGGGTTGTTTAAAAAGTGCAGTCATCACCTCTTATTAAAAGCTTTGCTTAACCTCCCTTACCACTGCCAAGGTGGGTAAAATACTAACCTCTACCACAATACTTATCCCTTGTGATTATCTGATTACTTGCACACGTCTCTCAGTGGACTCTAAATTCCTGGAAGGCAAGGAGTGTGTCGTTTCTTATCTTCATGTCTTTATTACCTGCCCCAATACTTGGCACCCAACAGGAGCACAGTGAGCATTTTTTAATGGAACTAGTTGATATCATTTGCTCAAGGTCACAGAACTACCTACTGTATGGCAAAAGAAGGACTAGGGCCTAGGACTTTTAACTCTTTATCTAGTAAGCTTTCCATTATATCATGCATTTAAAGAGTCAGTCATGAAGAAGACAGAAACAAGTCTAGAAAATGTACTCTATGGATACGTGTTTTATTAATATCCAAACGGCCAGCAAATGTAAATGGTCTAAATAAACCAATGAAAAGACAGAGATTGGTGGAGTGGGTTAAGAAACATGATCCTGGCCAGGCATAGTGGCTCACATCTATAATCCCAGCACGTTGGGAGGCTAAGAAAGGAGGATCGCATGAGGCCAGGAGTTTGAGACCAGCTTGGGCAATACAGCAAAACCCCATCTCTAAAAAAATACACTGAATTGAAATGAAAATGAAAATATAATTTATCAAAATTTGTGGGGCACAGCTAAAGCAGAGCTGAGAAGGGAATATATAGCAGTAATGCTTACATTAAAAAAGAGGAAGCTGGGTGTGGTGGCTTGCAACTGTAATCCTAACTACTTGGGAGGCTGAGGCAGTAGGATCCCTTGAGCCTAGGAGTTCAAGACCAGCCTGGGCAACATAGTCAGACTCCATCTCTTAAAAAAAAACCCCAAAAACCAAAAAACAAACAGGAAATCCCAAATGAATGAATGAATGATCTAAGTTCTAACTCAAGAAACTAGAAAAAGGAGGATAACAATCCTTGGAGTAGGATACAAAAGTAAATAAAGGTTTGAGAAGAATGAAAGTCAATTTCTATGAAGTGACAACAATTGATAGGTAGGTCAACCACTTGGCCCTGAAGTGCACACAGGTGGTACATGGCAGAATGTTTGGGCAGGGATAAAGACCAAACTAATGCCAACATCTCAGATAAATGCAGGAGATAGCCTAGTCTAGGTAAAGGTAGAAATTAAACTCTGAGCTTTGTACAGCAACTGACCAGCTCTAGAAATCTCATGGAGACAGAGAAACAGGAATATATGTCAGGAATATATGTACCATTAGGCATACATTATCAATATATACACATAAACCCACATATATGCCCCACTTGAGCATAAGGAAATTAACACACCAGTGGGATTCTCACCTACCAGGGTGCCTAGGAGCAGCCTATCCCAGGAATCCATATTCTTGAGGGACCAAGGAGTCTCCTGGGTAAAGAAGATCTCCTCAAGATGGTAGCTCACGAACTGGATCTAGTGGCAATAACCCAAGGTGTGAGGGAGGAGTAATGCAGAAAACTGTGTGAAGTGCATTACTCAGGTTCATCCCTCAGCTTAGCTAGCTTGCAAGATCTCAACTCAGAATTCCAGTATGAAAGAGGCTCTTCACAGAAACCTAGACAAGCTGATGTGCAGGTCCCACAACTCCAGGAGCCCCAGCTGCAGCAGGAGGATGAGAGAGCCAAGAGACTTAGCACAGACACCAGTACCCTTAGCTGGGTATTATACAACATACATATGCATGCGTAGTACAAAGAGAAATTTGTTTTTCTGTCACCTGAAAGGTAAGTTTCCAAATCAAGAGAATGATATTTTTACCCTAAAAATTCAAGTGTATTGTGCATTTACAATTGGTTGTTTCTAGGTTGTTTTTCAGGTGATCCACTGAAGAAGCTTAAATTTCAATGAATAACAGATGATGACTCATGCCTAAAAAAACCTTTAAATTCATGCATAGTACAGATGCAGCTCATTTGGTCCTTGAGACCAAGGGGAGAAAAAGGGAAGAGGTTGGGAACAACAGGCTATAGGCATCTCAACAGACTTCTGATGCCAGCTGGCAAGGAAGGTCTGCAGGCCCAGAGGAAAGGCCTCTCCAAGGGTGAGGGACAATGGCAGGCTGGGCTCCTGGTCAGAATTGGGCTTTCCTCTTCATTTAAAAGTGACCAGATGGCCAGGCATGGTGGCTTACACCTGTAATCCCAACATTTTGGGAGACCAAGATGGGAGGTTTGCCTGAGGCTGAGAGTTTAAGACCAGCCTGGGCAACATAGCAAGATCCCACCTCTACAAAAAATAAAAAAAATTAGCCAAGTGTAGTGGTACACACCTGTAGTCCCAGCTACTTGGGAGGCTGAGGCAGGAGGATCACCTGAGCCCAGGAATTCAAGGTTAAAGTGAGCTATGATCGCATCACTGCACTCCAGCCTGGGTGACAAAGCAAGACCCTGTCTCTTAAATAAATAAATAAAAGTGACCAGCCATTTCCTTCCATTATCCAGAGAAATACACTCACAAAAGAAGCTTACAGAAGGGCAACTAGGTAATTAGACCTGTAAAAAGCTCAACTTATAACTAGGAAAACACAGAATTTTAAATAAGGGCCTTTATCTCCTCCAGCCAAGAAAACCTTCTTAAGTCCCTTACAATACGGCCTTGAGTGCCTCCAACAGACAATCTTTTTCAAATGACTAGGTAGAAATAGTTCTGGCTTTTCCTCTAATCCACTTCTCCAGATCTGAAGGGCTAATTTTAAAAGTACAGATAATGTGGAATATTGCTACAGGACTGAAAATGTTTAATATATATTATCAGACTAGGACTATGATCAGTTAACTCTTATTTTCTATTTTTTTAACATCTAAGATATTTATTCCAAGAGCAAAGTTTGAATCCTAGCTACCATTTTCACACAGTTCAGATCACTGACACTCTAACCCAATTCACTGGACACTATTCAAAACCAAGGGTTAGCAAATGTTTTTTGTAAAGGGATAGACAATAAATATTTTTTGTTTTGCAGGCCATTTGGTCTCTTTCCTAAATATTCAACTCTGCCATTGTAGAGAAATCATGGACAGTATGTAGAAATCATGGACAGTATGTAAATTATGGACACTGCAGTTTGAATTTCATATAATTTTTACATGCCATGAAATATTCTTTTTTACCCCAACCATTTAAAAAATGAAAAAACCCATTCTTAGCTTGTGGGCTGTATGAAGACAGGGCCAGATTTGGCTGGCAGGCCATTGTCTGCCAATTCCTCCTCTTAACTAAGACTTGATGCCTCAATGACGGAATTGAAAATTTCAGTTCATTGAGATGAAATGGCTGCTACAAAAGAAAAATAAATAAAAATTCAAACATTCCCTTATAAAAAGTAGACATTTCAAACCAGAATCTCACCATAAACTCATGTTAAATTTTCATCTTGAGGGAGGGCCAAATTCTATAAGTACAAAGCAATTCATTATAGTGGATTCCACACTTGAAAACTAAGACCTGCAACTGACTAGGTGTGTAAAGCTACCAAACTTACTTATCCTCTCTGGGGATTGATTCCCTCTATTCTAATCCATTTCTAACAATCTTCCACATCACTGAAAGAGAGCAGGAGTTAGAATTATAATTTACTAAACTAATGTTAAATTCTGCCTGTGACATATAGCAAATATTTATATTTCTGTGTGTAGGTCGTCCCTATGATGCAAAGCCACTTTCAAAAGAAATCTTTTATCATTATTATTCCAGTCTATTATAGAATCTAACCTACTTATACTTTCAAAAGCCTGAGCAGTGAAAAACACCAAACAGAAAAAACTCAAAGAAATCCACGTCCACACATATCTAAATCAAACTGCTAAAAATAACACAATGAAAGAAATCTTGAAAGCAGCAGCTAAAACATTACCTTACGGGAATTATGACAATTAGTACGAGAGTGGTTTTTTTTTTTTTTTTTATCAGAAACCACGGAGGTCAGAAGGAAGTGGCACAACATGTTTGAAGTGCTGGGGAAAAAAAAGTGTCAACATAGAATTCTATGTCCAGCAAAAAATGTCCTTCAGGAATGAGAATTTATAACCAGCAGACCTGCTCTAAAAGAGCAAGTTCTTCAGACAATTCGTAGGTGGCACAGGAAGGAAGCTCAAGACATTAGGAATGAAAGAACAGCAATATAAATGAAAAATATTTGGGTAAATATAATAGACTATTCTTCCCTTGAGTTCTTTAAGATATGTTTGGTGGTTGATAGCAAAAATGGTAACTATGTGAGGGATTTTCAATAGGTAGAGATATAACATATAAGACAACTATAACATAAAGGAAGGTAAAGAGATGTATAAGGTGGTAATGTTTCTGCATTCCTCTTGAAGTGGTAATATATTGATTCTAAGCAGACTGTGGAAAGCTAAGTATGTATATTATAAGCCCTAGAACAACCACAAAACCATTCAAAGAGATAAACTCACGAATTACAGGAGGTAAATGAAAACATAGCACTAAAAATGTTCATATAATCCCAAAGGCGGCAGGAAAGTGGAAAAAAGCAAAAACAGAATTAGCACAAAGAAAAGAATAAAACAATAGACCTAAAACAAGCATATCAATAACTTTACATTAAATGTAATAGTCTAAACATTCCAATTAACAGTTTGTCAGAATAGACTAAAACCATGACCCACCTACATACTATTAATATCTATAAGAAAATCACTTCAAATATAATGATATAAGTAGGTGAAAAGTGAAAGGATGAAAAAGATACATGATGCAAACACTGATCAAAACAAAGAATTCAGAGCAAAGAAAATTATAAAGAAAAAGAGGGATACAGGGGGACGTGACATAATGCTAAAAGGGTTAACTCATCCAAAAGACTTAACAGTACTAAATGTGTAACAAACATCTAACAACAGTACTTAAAAATATGTGAAGAAAAAACTATAAGACCTAAAATGAGAAATAGAAAAATCCAATTACACTTGGAAGTTTCAACACTCCTCTCTAATTAATATATAGAACTAATTAGTAGACAGAAAATCAGGAAAAATATATAAGGACTAAATACCATCATCAACCAAGTGGAATGAGGTGACATGTATAGAACATTCTACCCCAAAATGGCAGACTATATATATTCTTCCAACAAGATAGACCATATCCTGGTCATAAAAAAATCTTCCCAAATATAAAATAATTGAAATCATGAAGAACATGTTCCTAAAGGAATTAAAATAGAAATCAACAATAGTGAGATAAGAGAAAAATCCCTTACATTTGGACATTAGATAGCATACATTTAAATAATCCATGAATCAAAGAGAAACTTTTTTTTTTTTTTGAGACAGAGTAGTCTTACTCTGTTGCCTGGGCTAGAGTGCCATGGCATCAGCCTAGCTCACAGCAACCTCAAATTCCTGGGCTCAAGCGATCCTTCTGCCTCAGCCTCCCATGTAGCTGGGACTACAGGCATGCGCCACCATGCCCGGCTAATTTTTTCTATATATTTTTAGTTGTCCAATTAATTTCTTTCTATTTTTAGTAGAGATGAGTTCTTGCTCTTGCTTAGGTTGGTTTCGAACTCCTGACCTTGAGCGATCCTCCTGCCTCGGCCTCCCAGATTGCTAGGATTACAGGCATGAGCCACCGCGCCTGGCTCCAAAGAGAAACTTTAAAGGGAAATTAGAAAATATTCTGAATTGAAGTAAAACAAAAATGTAACACAGCCCAATTTGTGGGCTACAGCTGAAATAGTACTTAGAAGGAAATTTATAGGATTAAGTGCTCTTTTAGGGGGAAACAAAGATCTCAAATCAATAATCTATACTTCTACCTCAGGGAACTAGAAAAAGAAGAGCAAAATAAATCCAAAGCAAGCAGATTAGGAAATGACCAAGATAAAGCAGAAATCAATGAAACTGAAAACAGAAAAACAGAGAAAAATCAATAAAACCAAAAGTTGGTTCTTTGAAAAGATCAACAAAATTGATAAATGTCTAACACAATTGAGAAAGAAAAATACAGGGAATACTCAAATTACCAATATCAGGAATAAAAGAGGTTCTTCAGATATTAAATGGATAAGTAGATACTATGAGCAACTCTACACACATAAATCAGACATCTTAAATAAAATGGACCAATTCCTTGAAAACCACAAACTACCAAAACTAACTGAAGATGAAATACATAACCTGAAAACTCCTGTAACTACTGAAGAAACTGAATTCACAGTTTTAAAACCTTTAAAAGAAAAACATCTTTCAGAAGCAGAGATGAAAACCTTTTTAAAAAGAAATGCCCAGGCTCAGATGGTTTCACTGGTAAATTTCAACAAACACTTAAAAAAATAATTTTGCAAGATTTCTTCCAGAAAGCTGGAAAGAATCCTTCCCAACTCACTTTATGAAGCTCTAATACCAAACCCAGACAAATACGGTGCATAAAAAGAAAACTATAGACCAATCTCCCTCATGAACATACAAGCAAACATCCCTAACAAAATATTAGTAAATCTAACAGCAATATATAAAAATAATACAACCAACTAGAGTTTATCCCAGGAATGCAAGGCAGCAGGTTCAATGTTCTAAAACTAATCAACATATTCAACTATATTAAATCTAAGAAAAGAAAAACCACATGACATCAACTGATAGAGACAAAAAACATCTGCCAAAATTCAGCATGTATTCAATGATAGAAACTCTCAGCAAACTAGGAATAGAAGGGAATGTCCTCAACTGATAAAGAACTTAAAGGTGAAATAAGAAATGTTCTTTCTCATGACTTCTATTCAACATCATACTAGAAGTATCTGCCTGTATAATAAGTGGTAAAAAAAAAAAAAAGAAGTAAACAAAAGGTATACAAATTGAAAGAAAAATAAAATTATCCCTATTCCTAGACCATGATTGTTAGCATAGAAAATCTCAGGGAATCTATTAAAAACAACCCCAAAATTCCTATAACTAATAGTTAGCTTAGCAATGTGGCAGGATATAAGGTCAACACAAAAATCAATCATATTTCCATACACTAGCAATAAACAATTGGAAGCTAAATTTAAAAAGTCATTTACAGTAGCTCCAAAGAAATGAAATAGTTAGGTATAAATCTAACAAAATATGTATAGGTTCTGTATGCCAAAAATTACAAAACACTGATGGAAGAAATCAAAGAAAATCTAAATAAATGGAGAAACATATCATATTCATGTGATGGAAGATTCAACATACTAAAGACGTCGATTCTCCCCAAATTCATTACAGTCATCATTAGACTTAACCTAATTCCAATAAAAATCCCAATTTTTTGGAGTTTTTTGTAGATATAGACAAGCCAATCATAAAATTTATGAAGAACAGCAAAAGAACTAGAATAGCTAAAAACAATTTTTAAGAAAAGATGAATGAAATTAGAGGAATCACACTAAATTTAAGACTAGAAAGCCACAGTGATCAAGACAATGATACTGGCAAAGTGATTAAAAACACAGACCAATGGAACAAGAGAGTTCAGAAACTGATCCATGTAAACATAAGCAACTGATTTTCAACAAAGATGAAAAAGCAATTTAAAGACATCCACATGCACAAAAATAGACCTCCACCTAAACCTCATTCCATTTACTAAGATTAACTCAAAATAGACCTAAATGTAAATGTAAAACTTCAGAACTTTTAAAAGAAAATGAGAATATTTTCATGACCTACGGTTAATCAAACTTTCTGAGATGTGAGTCCAGATGCAAAATCATTTTTAAAAATGATAAATTGGACTTCATTAAAATTAAAACCTTGCTTGGTGAATGACACCATTAAGACAATGAAAAGTCAAACTACAGACAGAAAATACTTGCTAACAAGTCACATAACCAACAAATAATTTTATCCAGAATATTAAAAAAAAAAACTCTCAGGAACTCAACAGTAAGAAAACAAACAACCGAATTTAAAAAATGGGGAAAAATACTTCTCTGAATCCTTGAGCAAAATACTTATTCTTGGATGGGTTCAATAAAGTCATGAATTTGAAATTAGTCCAGTTTATTTTTTTTAATTGTAAGGATAGGAGCATCACTCCTTCTAGCTCTCTGCATCCTAGGGAAGAATCTGGCCTGACTGATTATTTTGTCAAGAACACTTTATTGAGAAAAATTAAAGAACAGGGATTTTTTGTTTTATTTTTAAATAATTACCAGGAAAAAAATGGGTTGAATTTTTTTCCTCCATTCCTCCTGTTCCATATTCTCAACCCACTCCCTTCCCTCCCTCCTTAGTATTTCAGAACTTCAGTTCAGACTTCCTCTGCAGAGGATGCCCTATGCTGCATAGAAAGTTGGCACTTTGATCTTTTTGTATGAATGGGTACCATACCTGGATTGTTTCTGAGTTTGAAATTTTATTGGAAGAGATTTGTTTTATGCTTCTTTCAATGAAGTTGCCAAGCTGACTCAATATTTATAAATGCCAGAGAAAGTGAACCATGTTTTAACCTGTTCTTCCTGTTTCTACTCTTTTTGCTTGACTCCATTTTGAGTCCTTTAGGTGCTGACAGGGCAGACTGCAACCCTCCATTTCGGCTCTGCTCTCCATTTTCATTCTGGACGAGCAGTGATTGACAGTGAGTACTAGTGGAGCCTGCTTGGGGTGAGGGTGAGTGGGGGTGCACAGGGCCAAACATAGTGCCTGGAACACACTGGGCATTTGCTGTATTTGTTGATTTGATTATGCTGTTCAGTAGTATCTAAAGGAAAGTGATAAAATCTGTTAGGGAAAAGGCTATATCACGAGCTACAGTATATTTTGCCAAAGCTATTAGATTTTTGAGGCAGCTAGTAGTTTATCAATTTGTATTGCTACAATATAGTTATTTTATGGCCATTACTAGCAAAAGTAGATTACAGGAATAGTGTTTAACAAGGAAAAAGGACCCTGTGTGAGTCTATTTGCCCTGGATCTCCTAAAACAAAGGTTCTTAATGTCATCCTCTTGGGTTATAGATAGAACAGTAACATGATAGAAAGGAACATCAGTTTCTCATTTAGTGATAATAGTTCCAGAAAGTCTTTCTGTAGTGTTCTTGAGTACCTGCACAAGTATCCAGTCTTATTCCTGTGAAGTTCTCTTCAGGTACTAGCATGATCACAAAGGTATTTCAAGGTGCTGGTACAGCATCAAAACCAGCAATCAGAAGTAGATTTCAGAGACTTTGTACAGGATGGGGCATGACCCACAGGCAACGTTGTAGGATGTTTGGGTATCAAAATATAATTTTCAAAATTAAAAGCATGACTGATACAAATACAGACTGAACACAGGTCAAAGACTTATTTAACATATTAGTGAGGGAACCAGCAGGATGTAAAGCTAATTCAAAGAATATCTGAGAGACTTGGTATATATATAGGCACTAAAAGTAAGAATGCTAGAATAAGATTGCTAAATTAGACAGAAAAGTGGTTATGCCCTATAGGAAAGTTAATCTGTAATCTTTGGGACTATTTCTTCCACCAAACTGAAAATTTTACATCTCTACCAGACAAAAATCTGTAAGTTAACATGTTACTTGAAAAAGTCTAGTTCTAATCATTAGTGAACAATGAGCCAAAGATACAATCCCCTAGAGAACTAAATAATTCTTGGGTGGGCCTCTCAGCCAATGCTCCAGTATGACATTGAAAGGACATTCAGTCCTACTTTTTGCCTTATTTTTAAGTAATTTTTATTAACAGGGCTAATGGTTTATTTTGTACCTGAGTCTAAGTCTTTGAAAGTAAACTTAAGGTCCTAAGGGGCCACCTTTTAGAATACTGTGGTAGTGCTTATATATTTGTACTTAACCCAAGCATTCCAAGACAGTCATTTGTTTACCTTTTAAACCAATCATAGGATCTTAGAAGTCATCCGAGATTGAGCTATCTCTTAGAACAAGAATGCTTTCTTTAGCAGCCTTGACAGGTGATCATGAAGCATTTGCATGCAAGGAAGAAGGAAAGTAACATTACTGAATGCCTATTATGTGCAAGTTTATTTTAAAAGGGCCAAATTTCTTTTCAAACAGTAACATGCTACCTACACATTTATCAAATAAATGGATTGCTTTGAATTATACCTTAATTTAAAAAATTTATATACAGTATAATTTACCCTTTTTAACGTACAGCTCAAGTTTTGACAAATGCATACAGTTGTAGTTACCATCACAAACAAGATATAGAACAGTTCCAAGCACAACTGCTTTTTAAATGTCAAAATTAATCAGCAAGTATTTATCAACTACTGATGTGTTCAGTAGTCACTGGTTAGTCTTTGAGTGGAGATCAGCAGGAGAGTGTGAAAAGGCAGAAGAAATAAAAGGTATTATGTTTGCCTCCAAAGAACTTCCATAGTTTAATCAATGGGGCATAGTTTCACACACATGACCCAAGCAGGCAATGCAAGAAAACAAACAGACAATCTACTAGGTAATAATCTGTGTGAGATGTGGGTTCTAGTCTTGACACTGCCATCATGTGACTTCAAATAAGCCAGTATTATTTCTTATCTGGGCCTTCCTTTTCCTCATTCATAACCGGAAGGAGCTGTCTCAGACAATCACTAAGGTTCCTCCTAATTATAAACACACAGGATTCAGGTAGTGAGGGTTTAGAGTATGGATGGATAGATATGAAATTGGAAAGAGTTTTATGGCATTCAAGTGGTCAATGCATTTACCCCACAGAGTTAGTGAACAAGGGTAGATAGGAGGGAGGCAAGATGGAGCTGAGGGAGGGGTAGGAACTATCATGGGGCTGTGATGGATGTAAATGGAATTGCAAGGTACTATTCTGGAAGAATGTGTTCAGGTCAAGTTTTGAACTGTTGTGAGAGCCAGGGAGAGACATGAGGACTGGGAAGCTTGGTTGTCTATTAAGCAAAGAGAGAAATGATACCATGATGACAGTGATCCACAATAATCTTTTATTGAAAACCTGCTGTGGGCATGTCTTCTAGGCCCTAGGGATAAAGCAGCACAAATCCCGCCCTTTCTGTTATTTATTGCTATGTAAATCACCCGAAAACTTAGTGGCTTAAAATAGCAACCATTTTATTTGCATACAATCCTGTGGGTTAGCAATGAGCTAGAATCATCTGGGTAGTAGTTCTGCTGGTCTTTTCTAGGATCTCTCATGCAGTTATAGTCATCTGGCAATGTGAACATTCTAAGATGGCCTCACTCACATGTCTGATGGTTGGCTGGTGATTGGACCTCCCTCTCCACGTCATCTCTCTTCCTTTAGCAGGCTAGTTGGCGCTTCTTCACATGGTTCCCTCAGGGTTCCCAGGAAAGAAGAGGGAAGCTACAGGACTTCTTGAGACCTAGGCTCAGAAGTCATTCAAAGTTACTCACACCACATTTTATTGGCCAAAGCAAGTCATAAGAACAGCCCAGATAAAAGGAGTAGAGAAACAGACTCCATCTCTTGATAGGAAGATCTGCAAATTCACACTGTAAAGGGGTGGTATATAGAGAGATGAAAAGACTTTGTGGCCACTGAGCACTCTACGATACCATCCAACTTTGGCGAATGAGTGCTAAGCATATTTAGTCCTGTGGGGCTTCAGAGGGGGAAAGAACCATTGAAGTGAAATGAAACAAACCCAGAGGAATGTGGAGAACATTCTAGGCAGAGGCAGTATAGACAGAGGGTTACGTGACTCATGGTATATTTAGATTCTAGTGAACACATGCTTGGATGGAGTGGGTGGAGAAGAGGATTTGCAAAGTAAAAGGCAAGAATGGTGGAAATGGTTATGAATGGGTGTGGGGGACCCTGACTGTCAGGCTCTCAGGAGTATGGACACTACTTATTGTGCAGTGAACAGCCAGGGGTTGGTGGTGGCCTAATGGATGGGGGTATAGGGAAGAGGGCTTTAGAGCCTGCATCTTTATAGACAGCAGCCCAGAAGTAGTTGGGTCAGACCTGGAGTGTGGTGGCAGAGATCATAGCAAGAAAGCAGTCTAGAGACAGTTTCCCCAAAGGCAAGTGCCTACATAGATTCTCCTTAAGGGGCTAAAAGGCATAATTGGAACTTTTACAGCTAAGCTTATTGAGAAGTATAAAGAAGTTTCTTCTGGGTTTAAGTTAGTTATCCTAGAGCTACACAGCAGCTATGCAAGGAAGGGAACTCTACGGCATTTTCTAATGATATAGTACTCTAGGGAGAGATCTCAGCGAGCATGCTGAGTTTTTGCAATTTAAATTTAGGCTCATATATCACACATACACACACACACACATATACACATACCCCTCTCCTGTATAAGATGTAAGTTTCATGTGAGATAAGTAGAATAGAGCTGTTTACAAAATTTTGTCTGTATTTGAAAAGACAAAATTCCTGGTATTCTTTAACATTGTAAGTGGGCAAGGAATCATGGGAAAGGCTAGAAACCATAATGGAGCCAGGAGAAAGCTGCCTGCAATCTCCACTGTGAAGCCATGCTCTGCCTAGGTAAGATGGAATAGTCACATTTTTCACAGTGGCAACATGGCAAACCAGCAGTTTTTTTTTTTTTTGACAGTTTACAAGATGCATCGTTCTTTCTTTTCCAAACTATTGTTTTCCACAGGACGTATATGGCTATTAGAACATGTTACATGTATTTTTTTATATAAAATGAGAATTGACGTTTGGTTTGTTAAATGAATAGCGGGCAGCAATTCTTCATGTATTTGTGGGCGATAAGATGCAGATAACTTGAGGGTCTTCTATCACTCTGCAAGTAGCAGTCTAGCTGTATAACTTCAAGTCATGTGTATATGAAATAGGTCACAGAGTAAGAAAGTACAGCATTAGGTACCAAAGCAAATAAAAAAGATAGTGTTTAATGAGGGAATATGGAGTAAGGGATGGCATCAAAAAGAGTGGAGTTGGGTGTAGGGAAGGGAGGTCTCTTGCTGAGAATCTGTAGGCATTTGGAAGAACTGCCCCAGGCAGGACTGGCAGGGCAAAGAGGGAAGAATGTTCCAGTTGTGAGGACAGGTTCCAGGTAAACATGAGTGTTGGATTGTTGGTGGCACTGGGGGAGGAAAGGCAGTGCGGAAATAGTCCAAAAATGATATCCCTAAGACTGTGTGCTCAAGACTTCTTGTTCCACCCAGTTCTCCTGAAATCCCAGCTGAAGAACTGTCACAGGTGATGGATTATGTCATGTGAAAACATTACAAAACAATTGAACTAATAGACAAGAAAGGACATATAGGTTCCTCGTTGCACATACTGGATTTCATCCACTGCCTGGTGGGTAGCCCTTTGTGCACACCTCATAGGATAGGGGAAATTCTCCAGGAAAAACATATCCCCTTTGCCCTTGGTGTCTGCTCAGACCCAGCCAGGAGCCAGACCATACTACACAGTAGTTATACAAAAAAGGGATCTCCACTACATTTTCTAATGATATAGTGCTCTAAGGAGAGATCTGAGTGGGCATGCAGAGTTTTCACAATTCTGTCCTCAATGTGCTCCTTAAAACTGGGGAGATTTCTTGTAAAAAAAATGTGTTTTAAGATATAATTTGAGAAATTGTAGATGATTCACATCATGGGGGCTCCAAGAAATCAGGCCTCATCAGTATCCTCAACAGCTTTTTAAAAAATTGTAAAAATAAAGTGTGATTATACAAATTACTTACTTTGTGAGGAGGTACTCAGGTTTGTACATTTGAGAAGAGGAGTGCTTAGGCTGGGCCTTGGTATATAGCAAGCACTTAATGGCTACTGGCTGATTCTGAGCTACTTTTTATAGCTTGTTGTACGAAAAATAGCAATGCATTCAAGTTTTGGTGACTATGATTCTTCAAAGTTGGGAGGGCAAGCAAAATTGGGCGGGCAAGCAAAATTGGGCATCTGGTTTATCCTTTGGATGTTATACAAAACTCCCATATATCTATGTTCCTAAACTTTTTCGCCACTGAGGACAACATTTGAAACAGATAGCATGTTTAGAAGGCATGTCTACCAAACGTACTACGTTTATAAATTAATTAACTTCTCCATTTTAATTAATCAGAGATGAGTCTTTCTGACAAGAAAAGGTTCTATTAAACATGAGTTTTGAGACCAGCCTGGACAACATAGCAAGACCCCATCCCTACCAAAAATAAGAAAAACTAACTGTGGTTTGGGGGTGCATACCTGTAGTCCTAGCTACTTAGGAGGCTGAGGCAAAAGGAGCGCCTGAGCCCAGGAGTTTGAAGTTGCAGTGAGTTATGATCACACCACTGCACTCTATCTCAGTCAACAGAGGGAGGGAGGGAGGGAAGGAGGAAGGAAGGAAGGAAGGACCGGGCGTGGTGGCTCATGCCTGTAATCCTAGCACACTGGGAGGCTGAAGCGGGTGGATCGCTCAAGGTCAGGAGTTCGAAACCAGCCTGAGCAAGAGCGAGACCTCCGTCTCTACTAAAAATAGAAAGAAATTAATTGCCCAACTAAAAATATATAGAAAAAATTAGCCGGGCATGGTGGCACATGCCTGTAGTCCCAGCTACTCGGGAGGCTGAGGCAGGAGGATCGCTTGAGCCCAGGAGTTTGAGGTTGCTGTGAGCTAGGCTGACACCACGGCACTCTAGCCTGAGCAGAGTGAGACTCTGTCTCAAAAAAAAAAAAAAAAAAGAAAGAAAGAAAGAAAAAGAAAAATCAAAAAACATGAGTTATAATATATTCAGTATGCCAGACATATTGCTCAGCATTTGATCCTTAATATGCCATTCATTCCACACAACAATCCCAGTGGCTATTAATTTCAGCTTACAAATAAGGAAACTGAGGCACAAAGAAGTTAAACTCACTCAAGGTTGTACAGCTAGTAAAAAGAAGCAGCAGGATTAAAACTTGGGTCTTTGCTACTCTACCCATTCTAGCATTCAAACTGTAGCTAACTAGTTTTACCATGAATAGTGGTATAATTCTAACAATCTTACTCCCAGATATTTGCCCTAGAGAAGTGCAAACTTATATGAACACATACACATGAATTTTTATAGCAGCTCTACTCATAATCACCAAAAACTGGAAGTAACTCTAAGGTCCTTCAATGGTGAATGATTAAACAAGCTGTGGTACATCTGTACAATGGAATACTACTCAGCAGTAAAAAGGAACAAACTATTGACACACACAACAATTTGGATGAATCTCAAAAGCATTATGCTGAGTGATAAAAACAAGACTCAAAATATCATATTAGCACAGACCAAAAAAGGGGGAAAAAAACCTCAGAAGATTACATGTACTTTGACTCCATTTATGTGACATTCTCAAAATGACAAAACTATGATGATGGAGCACAGATCACTGGCTGCCAGGGGTTGGGGTGGAAAGAAATTATAACTAAAGAGCTAGCAGAAAGGAGTTCTTGGGGTAATGAAACTGTTGTGTACCTTGATTGTGGTGGTGGTTACACCAATCTATACATGTGTTAAAATCCACAGAACCATACACAATCCAGAA
The DNA here is from genome assembly GCA_963574885.1 of Lepilemur ruficaudatus. Taxonomy (NCBI): domain Eukaryota; kingdom Metazoa; phylum Chordata; class Mammalia; order Primates; family Lepilemuridae; genus Lepilemur; species Lepilemur ruficaudatus. Next base: position 776 of record CAUYRT010003194.1, on the reverse strand, counting down.
ATCCATTTTATTGTATATTTTTAAAAATGTCAATAGGTCATCTTTTTTTTTTTTTTTTTTGAGACAGAATCTCACTCTGTTGCCTGGGCTAGAGTGCTGTGGCGTCAGCCTCACTCACAGCAACCTCAAACTCCTGGGCTCAAGCAATCCTTCTGTCTCAGTCTCCCGAGTAGCTGGGACTACAGGAATGTGCCACCATGCCCAGCTAATTTTTTCTATATATATTTTTAGTTGGCCAATTAGTTTCTTTCTATTTTTAGTAGAGACGGAGTCTTGCTCTTGCTCAGGCTGGTTTTGAACTCCTGACCTGGAGCGATCCGCCCGCCTTGGCCTCCCAGAGTGCTAGGATTACAGGCGTGAGCCACCACGCCTGGCCAATAGGTCATCTTTTTTTTTTTTTCCAAAAATTTTATTGGGGAAAAACTACAAAACATTTACAGTACAATGTTTACAGTCACAATTTGCAGTGAGCTGATTTCCCAAAATATATTACCACTCAAGTTGACTTATCTTGTTACATTCAAAAACCTACTCTGTCAAAGTAGTCCAGAGAGTACATACATAGTGCTCTAACTGTACCTACGTACAACCAACACTCCATTTTAAGTGTACCCAAGAACAAAGACCATATGATTCTCTCAATAGATGCAGAAAAAGCATTTGATAAAGTCCAACACGCTTTTATGATAAAGACTCTAAACTAATAGGTCATCTTTTTGATCAGTACTAATTTCTATATCTTCCATTTACTATATGCATTTACTATAACAGTTCTA
>CAUYRT010003192.1:0-21743 GCA_963574885.1 Lepilemur ruficaudatus | reverse complement strand
GTTGCCCAGGCTAGAGTGAGTGCCGTGGCATCAGCCTAGCTCACAGCAACCTCAAACTCCTGGGCTCAAGCCATCCTCCTGCCTCAGCCTCCCGAGTAGCTGGGACTACAGGCATGCGCCACCATGCCCGGCTAATTTTTTCTATATATTTTTAGTTGTCCAATTAATTTCTTTCTATTTATAATAGAGACAGGGTCTCGCTCTTGCTCAGGCTGTTTTCAAACTCCTGACCTTGAGCTATCCTCCCGCCTTGGCCTCCCAGAGTGCTAGGATTACAGGCATGAGCCACCGTGCCTGGCCGGCTCTAGATTTTTTTAAACAGCTCACAGGCATCCACAAAGAATTAAAATGTGCTCTACCACCTGCAGCCCTGGGGTGTCCTGTCTACGATTGGGGTGAGGGGGTGAGTTTCCGGATGCCCACTGCACTCCCTAGCTTGGGGAGTCCCCAGGGTTGGGGTCAGAGGGGCTGTGTGTTGTTTGCACATAGCTTAGAGCACGGAGACTGTGTGCTAGCAAGAAGCAAAGGTGAGACGGAGCTCGTGTGTTTGGCAAATGTGGTCCTGGGGATGATGAGTTGACGGAGTGCCCCCACAAGTGTGCACCTGCCTACCACAGTGGGGGACAAGCTTAGTCCCATGCAGCCTTCTGAGAGGCCTTTTGAAATGTGACTCAGATCTGCTCTCCGGGGCATGAAAGGAAGAAGTTTGTGTTTGTCCAGTGGCTTCTGGGGATTAAGGCTCTGGCACTCTGGGAAGCCCGTGCTTCAGTGCCCAGTTGGTCCCTGGTTCCTCCCCCCACCTCAGTGCTGACTCAGGGATGGTGCTGTCAGGGCACACCTGCTCGAAGCGGGAGGGCGAGGTGAGGAAAAGGTTTGACTTGTGCACAGGAGGCCCCTGGGACACTGGTGCCACATGGCCTAGGATGTTTTCCTAAAATGCTCTGGTCACTCGGCTGCATTGCATCATGGTACCGTCTGGTGGGCAGGATGCACCGGCATTCAGGCCGAATACTCCAGCAGGACCTGTGGACCCCAGGCACGGTCCTAGCATCTGTTTCCTCCTCCATATGGGGTTAATAATAGTACCTCCTGCATGCATTCGCTTATTCAACAAATATTTACTGAGCGCCGGCTGCCAGGCCCTGTTTTAGGAATTGGGGTGCAGCAGTGAACAAATGAGATTAAAAAGCTCTGCCCTCGAGGAGCTGATGTTCTCGTGCAGGAGACAGACAATGCTCAGGTATTTCTCGGGGTAATAAATGCATAAAGGAAAAGTATGGGAAGGAGGGGGCTTGGGGATACTGTTGTAGACTGGATGGAATGGTCAGGGAAGGCCTCTTGGGAAGGGGTATTTGAGCAGAGGTCGGATGAAGTGAGAAGGAAAGCCATGGGGATATCCACGTGTGCCAGGCATGGTTGCCCCAGGGCCTTTGCACTTGCTGCTCCCTCTGTGGCCAGAAGTGTTTCCCCCAGGGTCCATATGGCTGAGATTTCTCAGACCTGGAATCTTACTCTCCCAAGTTATCATCCAGGGCAGAAATTTGCTTCCCCCTACAGCTAGCTGCCCAAGTTCTGTTTGAATATGTCCTGTGATGAGAAAAGCTCACTCCTCCACCTGACCCAGTTTGCCTCCTAGTAACTTCAGTCCACGAGTTCTGGCTCTACCCTTTGGGGACACAGAACCTGTCAGAGTAGGGGGAATGTGGAAGGAAGGCCTCGAGTGTCAGCCTTAGAAGCTCACACTATATTTTGAAGGCACTGGGGAGCCATGGAAGAGTCTATGCAGGGGAAGGACATGGTCAGGGCCAGGATAGGGGAGGCACAGGGGGAGATGGAGGCTCAGGGGATGTGTGATCCCCTTGGGGAGTGTTAGGAGGGGCTTCCTGGAAAAGGTGAAGTCTGAATGATGAAAACAGAATTAAAGAAGGAAGTGGAAAGACTGACAAATAGAGGGGAAGGAACTCAGGATGTTCTGCACAATCTGACCCATGGGCCGCCCTTGGTCAAACTCCAGGGTCCTCAGGATTAAGAGAAAACTTTAGACTGGCATCCTTTCACTCATTAAAAAATTACTGAGTGCCTACTGTATGCCAGGCTCTGCTGGGCTCTGCTTCATTGATCACCGTATCATACACCTGTAGAAGAAAAACATGAATATAAGTTGAACCAGTATTTTCCCCTATACTTACTGACACTTTATAAGCATTAAAATTTTTTACTCTGGAAAAGAAAATGAGTTTGCTCCATCTAAAGGGCTCTTTGCTCAACGCCTGGCACAGAGCGATCGTGACCAGAGGGCTAGGACATCTGCTCCTAACTGGCTTTTCTTGCCGAGGTCCTGGAATACTAAGGGGCTTCTTGAGGGCCCGGGGATGTCCCCCGCATTCATCCTGGGGCGGGGGGAGCGGGCCCCTGGTATGTGAAGACGGAATTTCCTGCCCATTTGCTCTTCGCACCTTCCGGAGGCCAAACGGGCAGCCCAGCTGCAGCCCCGCGGGGGAGGGGCGGGCCGCCCGGCAGATGGCGGCATTTACATACAGCTGGGAGCCCCTCCGTGGCGGGGGCGCCGCGCCTGGGCGTCTGGTGCGTCCGTGATGCGGCGTTTGGGAGGGTGGCTTTGTCTTAGGGAGCGTGAACACAGACACACACACAGGGGGCCATCCAGAACCGCGGATCTTCTTCGTGTCCACACTCCGCTACACCCATGGGCCTTCCAAACCCGGTCTCCTTCACACGTACACCTTCAGTCATTCGCAGCCTTGCAGAGCCTCTGCTACACACGCACGCAGCCACCTGGAGACACATGCACTGATCACAAAGTCACAGGTTCGCACGACGACATCGGATCTCACATAAATACGTACACAAGCGCAGAGAAGCGTCCACACAGCCACGCAATCTCAACACGTCGCACCATCATGAAGTCATGGGTACCTCTAGTCTCCCACTCAGGTGCGCGCGGGCCTCTCTCTCACACACACAGAAACTTGGAAGTATTTGCAACCTCACAACTGTGTTAATCATACTCAATTCCAGGCACACGCTGAGCCACACAATGCCACATAAACACACAATCCCAAAGTCGCGTACACCCTCCAGTAGCTCTCGCCCAGACCACACGCACTCACGGAATCTTAAAACCTTACGCAACCTCACACACAGGCTCAACTGCCCACCTCGGCCCGCCCCGGCCACACGCGGGATCGTACATTCACGACATCGCCCTCACCCACGACCACATAAGGAATCTCGTGGCTGCTCCTCCACGGCCCCCGTCCCCTGTGGACCCCTCCCCTTGGTCCCCTGGGCCCCGCGGCTGCCCGAAGGGGCGTGGCCGTCCCCTCGGATATAAGGCTGCGGAGCCAGCAGCTGCGACTCCCGAGACCCCAGAGAGGCCATGGTCTCCCGGCGGACGCCCCGACTCCGGTTCCAGACAGCGATCCTAGCGCTCCTTTTCCTCCCCCAGGTCAGAGCCGGGCGAGCGGTGGCGTAGAAAGGGATGAATGGGGGTTGCGGTCCGACCTGGAGGTCCTGGGGCGGGAGCGCGGGGAAGACAGGACACCTGGGTCCCCGCGGCCGCCTCACCTTGCTCCCCTTTCCGCCCCAGGCACGGCCCGCTGGCGTCTTCGAGCTGCAGATCCACTCCTTTGGGCCGGGACCAGGCCCGGGGGCCCCGCGGTCCCCTTGCAGCACTCGGGGGCCCTGCCGCCTCTTCTTCAGAGTCTGCCTGAAGCCGGGGGTCTCCGAGGAGGCCGCCGAGTCCCCGTGCGCCTTGGGCGCGGCGCTGAGCGCGCGTGGACCCGTCTACACCGAGCAGCCGGGAGCGTCCGCACCTGACCTGCCGCTGCCCGACGGACTCATGCGGATGCCCTTCCGTGACGGCTGGCCGGTGAGACCTGGCCCTGGGGCAGTCCTGGTGCTGGAGACCTAACTGCCACCCGAACCTCCACCCCCTTCTGCCCTTCAGCTTCCAAGACTCTAACAACCCCGTCGCCCGGGCGTGGAGGCGCAGAAAATTGACAGACCAGTAACTCTACCACCTGGAACCCCACATTCCAGACCCCTGAGCCCTACCCTCTGGGGTCCCCTGCATGCCAGGGACCCCAAATTCCCAGAACCCCAAACCCAACCTCTGGAAACCTGAAATTCAAAGACCTCTACCTTTCCTCCCTAAAGATCCCTAAAAGTTAGGATCCTCATCTTTCTCCCCCAATCTCCTTGCACCTAGGGATCCCCCACACCTTGTCTTGGGGACCACTAATCTCTCACCTTTTCTGTCCTCACTGCCTCTAGTTGGGACCTGTATTCGCTGCTCTTTCCCCTCCAAAATCCTATCTCCCATCCCCACAACCCAAAGCCACAGAGGTGAACAGACCTGTATTGGAATTCTACACCCTTGTCCTTTTGAGCAAGTGACTTTCTGTTTTCCAGCCACAGTTTCCTCAGCTATAAAATGGGACCAACCTGAGCAAGAGTGAGACCCCATCTCTGCTAAAATTAGAAAAATTAGCCCGGCACGGTGACATGCACCTGTAGTCCCAGCTACTCAGGAGGCTGAGGCAGGAGGATTGCTTGAGCCCAGGAGTTTGAGGTTGCTGTGAGCTAGGCTGATGCCATGGCACTCTAGCCCCAGTGACAGAGTAAGACTGTCTCAAAAAGAAAAAAAAAGAAGAGAAAAGGGATCATCCTGGTACCTCACAAGGGTCCCTTTTGAGGGATTCAGCCAGGTATCTTGAGTAAAGTGCTCAATAAAGAAAGCCACAGATGTCACTCCTTCCCTGGGCCAATCCCTCTGGGAACTGTCCCCCTGAACACTGGCCTTCACTGAGTACTGCCCTAACTGGAGTCTTCCATTCTTTCCTCCCCGGATTCCTCCACCCGACCAGGGCACCTTCTCTCTCATCATCGAAACCTGGAGAGAGGAGTTAGGAGAGCAGATTGGAGGTGAGTGTCTTCAGCCTTGGGACTGCAATGTGGGGTTGAGGGGGCTCCAGGGAATTGGGGCCCAATGTGAGGTCCAGGATAGTGACATGAGCTTGTCTGTAGGGTGGGTCCTATGATGTCATTACAGCTCCTGGAGCGTGGTGCTGGGTGTTAACTCAAGGGCTCTTGGCATCTCGGGCAGAGAAGTGCCCAGCTACTGGACGCAGGAGTCCATGGTCCTGGCACCAGGCGAAGTGGGAGAAGCTCTCTGACTATCTTGGGATCAGGCCACCAGAGCAGGATATAGCATTTCACAGCCCTGCTCTAGCACCATCTGATTTTTAGAACCCAGGACACAACATGAGTTACTTCTGGCTCTTCTACGTGAGGCTGTGCTGCCTTGTTCAAATGTTGGTCCCCGGGATCCCTAAGGGATGTCGCAGCTTCACCAGGGAGAATATTGAGCGAAGGTTCCAGGAGGGATATAGGTTGATTTATAGCCTTAATTTGGGGAACTCTGTTGCCATGTAAGGCCCGCAGTGGGGATTTGGTCACCGTTTAGATATACAAAACTGTGGCACAATGTTGGGGTGTGACACCCTTGCCTGTGGGAAACTGTCACTCTTCCAGTATGCCAAGGTCTCAGGCAATATGGGTAATTTATGGTCTAGTAATTGGGGTCTCTGCCACCATTGTGATATAGGAAGATGCTGAGGCATAACTTGGGGTGTTATGACCTCACTTCAGGAGACCTGTTATTGTTCTTTGTCCATATGGAGATATCAAATGTCAGCGGGTATTAGAGGCCTTATTACTCTATTTTTTATTTATTTATAAATAAATGAGGCAGAGTCTTGCTCTGTTGCCCCAGCTAGAGTGCAGTGGTGTCATCACAGCTCACTGCAACCTCAGACTCCTGAGCTCAAGGGATCCTCCTGCCTCAGCCTCCCAAGTAGCTGGGACTATGGGCGCCCGCCATATGGGCTAATTTTTCTGTTTTTAGTAGAGACGGGGGTCTCGCTTTTGCTCAGGCTGGTCTCGAACTCCTGAGCTCAAGCGATCCTCCCGCTTTGGCCTCCCAGAGTGGGAGGATTACAGGCGTGTGCCACCGCGCCCGGCCGGTATTATGGTTTCCGTGAATGTTACCATCGCGAGGGTCCTAGGGTACTGGAGGGGATCGCGACATGGAAGGCCCCAGGCGCGTCAGGGGAGTTTACAGCCTTGCTAAGTAAGGAGGGTGCTCTGGCCTCGCTAGGAGAGACGGGGAGAGTGCCAGCCGGCGCGCTCGGTGTCCATCGCGACACCTGAGTCCGGCCGAGGTCCGGCCGAGCCCACCCCAGCGTCCCTCCTTCCCCTCTCCCTGCAGAGCCGGCCTGGAGCCTGCTGGCGCGCGTGGCCGGCCGGCGACGCCTGGCGGCCGGGGGTCCGTGGGCCCGGGACGTGCAGCGCGCAGGCGCCTGGGAGCTGCGCTTCTCGTACCGCGCGCGCTGCGAGCCGCCCGCCGTCGGGGCCGCGTGCGCGCGCCTCTGCCGCCCGCGCGGCGCCCCCTCGCGGTGCGGCCCGGGACTGCGGCCCTGCGCGCCGGTCGAAGACGAGTGCGAGGCGCCGCGTGAGTCCCGCGATCCACCCCGTTCCACCTGGGAACCCCCCTTAGCGTTATTTGTGGCCCCCAGTCACCTCTCATAACCCTGTTACCCTCTTCGGGGAACTCTAGAGCCCTCTCCACGTACCCCAGATGCCTCTATCTGGTGAACCGGGGAATGTCGCTGACCACAGCCCCCTCAGTCTCCTCCCACCATCCAGCCACCACCTTTGGGGAAACTGAGGACGCTAGACTTTTCTCCAGCTTTGCCCTCTTCCCAGCACTCTTGCTGCCCCAAATAGGAAGCCCACACCCACTTCCCACGCCGGTACCCTCCAGTTCCTTCCCTAACCCATGCCCGCGTCCTCTCCTGTTGCTAGCATCCCAGAGCTCTTCTAATCCTGGGGCCCTCCCTACTCCCACCCAGAAGCTTTGGAAACTTCTCCTAGTCCACTGCCTCGTCCACCTTCCCTAACGCAAGACCCTCCCATCTTCCCTGAAGGGCCAGGGTCCCTCCCCAGTTCCCTCTCCCCTCAGTCTCCCCTCTCCATGCTCTGACTTGGGTGCCCCCACTCCATCCTCTTTCCAAGAGCACAGATTTGAGCCCAGTGGCCTGGGTTCCCCTCCTCACTCCTCCACTTCCCAGCTGGGCAGATCACCTCACGTCTCTCAGCCTCAGTTTCCCTGTTTGTAAAATGGGGGTCAGGGGTCACACATCTAGGCCAGATGGTTGTCACGAGGATGAAACAAGGTGGTACATGGAAAGTGCCCAGAAACTTCTCTGCTTCCCATCCTGACGCTGGCCTTCTCCAACAGTGACATTTGTCTTCTCTCTGCTTCTCTGTCCCCCATAGCAGCGTGTCGAGCAGGCTGCAGCCCCGAGCACGGCTTCTGTGAGCAGCCCGACGAATGCCGATGTCTGGAGGGCTGGACTGGGCCCCTCTGCAGGGTTCCTGTCTCAGCCAGCAGCTGTCTCAGCCCTAGAGGGCCATCCTCTGCCACCGCCGGGTGCCTCATACCTGGGCCTGGGCCCTGTGATGGGAACCCATGTGCCAATGGGGGCAGCTGTAGTGTCAGTATCACCCCTTCCCACCTCACCTGACTAGTACTTTGGCTGGGAATTGCCGCCGCGCTCTCTCTGGGGCTCCTGGGGAGGAGGTCTGGGAGTCGCTGCCAGAGACATCAGAGAAGGCTTCCTGGGGATGGCCCAGGGCTGGGGCTTCTCAAGTGTGACTTGGCTGCGGGGAGGTGATTAGAGAGGGTAGCCAGGCGAGTGGCTTGCGGGGGAAGCCAAGGTGTGGAGGTGGGAATGAGCCTGGTGTGTAGTATTGGGATAAAGTAGAGCCCAGGTGGGTAGAGCCCCTGGACACTGCCACCATGGGGGAGTGAGAAACTCAGGGTTCAAGTTAGGGGGAGAGCCTGGGGAAAGGCGATGCAGAGACTGCTTCATGGAGGAGGTGGGCTGAGTTCTAGGACCTCGAAGTAGGATTGTCTATGTGGGCAGAATCCAGGAGGGCGGAGCGGCAGGCAGCATTTGGTGGGGTAGGTGTGTCGATGGGAATGGGATCCCTCTGGGCCTCCAGATCCTCCTCCCTGCCGCGTTACACGGGCAGACACGGAAACATGGAGTGGAGTGGGGGGTTGTCTGGGGAGGACTTCCAGGGTGAGGTCCTTGCATACTGGGACTTGGGACTGGACAAGGAGCAGCCCCCCAATTGTTAAGACCGAGGAGGGGGATGGGAGTTTCCTCCAAGGAAACTCCCTTTCCAAAGTCCTCTTGCCCTTGCCCAGGAGACACCCGGGTCCTTCGAATGTGCCTGCCCCCGTGGGTTCTACGGGTTACGGTGTGAGGTGAGCGGGGTGACATGCGCCGATGGACCCTGCTTCAATGGCGGCTTGTGTGTCGGCGGCGCAGACCCGGACTCTGCCTACATCTGCCACTGCCCGCCCGGTTTCCAAGGCTCCAACTGTGAGAAGAGGGTGGACCGGTGCAGCCTGCAGCCGTGCCGAAATGGTGAGGCCAGGGGACTAGAACAGCTAGGGGACGGGGCGGGGGGGCGGGCCGGTGTTCCTGCATGGCTCAGACAGTCCTGGGTGACTTTGCTTCTTCTAGCTCTAGGACCTGGGACGTTCTTCTGTAAAAGGGCAAGGGGATAGTACGTATCTCATAAATGTTTCCTGAGAATTTACTGTGTCTCAGGCCCTATTCTAGGCACTGGGGCTACAGCAGGGAACCCTGCCCTGGGAGAGCTGATGTGGTAGGAACTGCCTGGTGTGTTGTGGGTCAGCAGGGAAGCCAGTGCGGTTGGAGCAGGTGCTCAAGGGTGAGAGATGGGGTTAAGGAGGTGACTGGGGCGAATCCTGTGGGACCTCCTGGGCTACAAGGAGAACCTTCACTTTTACCCTGTGTGAGATGGAGCCATAGGAGGGTTGTGAGCAGGGCAGAGACCTGATATGATGCAGGTGTTAAAAGATTAAAGGAGATCATGAATATAAGGGGTCTGGCAAATTCTTGCTAGTGGATACAGTAATTCTCTCCAAAACACTCTGGGATCAATGGTACTAGGGACATGGCAGCGACCCCCTGTCCTCCGGGGGGTAGGGGTACCAGCCTAGAGGGCAAGACAGATTTCGTCCTCAGACAGCCCAGAGTGGTCAGGGCTGGGCTGGAGGAGCCCAGGGAACAGTGATCAGGGCTGGGATGGGAGAGTCAGAGAGGCTTCCTGGAGGAAGGGACATCTGCGCAGACCTAAGGGTGAGCGAGGGACGAGAAAAGGTGAAAAAGATGGGAGAAAAGGCGGAAGGAGAAAGGGGGAGCATTCTAGGCAGGAGGCGTGGGCAAAGGCCAGGTGGTTCTGGGAACTGTTAACTCTTTAAGTACGACTGAAGCCCTGAGAAAGAGACAGGCACAGAGAGCCAAAGAGGTGACAGTGAATTATTCCAAGACTTCACCAGGAAGAAAAAGCGAGCTGGCTTTCCAGGCAAACTCCAAGAGGCTGGCCCTTGAGTTAGAGAAATGGGACCCAGGAAGGCGATTGCAGAGCTGAGGAATAGCGTGGCCGGGCGTGGGGGTCCTCTGTGCCCGGGCTGCGCCCCCTGACGTCCCCTTCCCCACAGGCGGGCTCTGCCTGGACCTGGGCCACGCCCTGCGCTGCCGCTGCCGCGCCGGCTTTGCGGGTCCCCGCTGCGAGCACGACCTCGACGACTGCGCCGGCCGCGCCTGCGCCAACGGCGGCACGTGCGTGGAGGGCGGCGGCGCGCGCCGCTGCTCCTGCGCGCTGGGCTTCGGCGGCCGCGACTGCCGCGAGCGCGCGGACCCCTGCGCCGCGCGCCCCTGCGCCCACGGCGGCCGCTGCTACGCCCACTTCTCCGGCCTCGTCTGCGCCTGCGCGCCCGGCTACATGGGCGCGCGCTGCGAGTTCCCGGTTCGCCCCGACGGCGCGGACGGCGCAGGCGCGTTGCCCGCAGCCCCGCGGGGCCCCAGGCAGGGGGACGCGCAGCGCTTCCTTTTGCCGCCGGCTTTGGGACTGCTGGCGGCCGCGGGCCTGGCCGGGGCCGCGCTCTTGCTGGTCCACGTGCGCCGCCGTGGCCACGCCCGGGATACTGGGTCTCGCTTGCTGGCAGGGACCCCGGAGCCGTCGGTGCACGCGCTCCCTGAAGCACTCAACAACCTGAGAACGCAGGAGGGCTCCGAGGATGGCCCGAGGTGAGGGACTGGGCGCAGATGTACCTCTCGTCGCTGTTGGCTGCTTGCCGCAGGCTCCATGTCACTCCTGATGCATCTTCCTGATGGGTCTCTTTTATCCCCAGGTGGCTTTGGGTTCACCTTTGCGATGGGTGGGGAAAACAAGGCCTAAGGATTTGAAGGGCCTGGACATTTCCTCCTTTCTTTCTTCCCACAGTTCTTCCGTAGACTGGAGTCGCCCTGAAGATGGAGACTCTCCAGCGATTTACATCATATCTGCTCCTGCGATCTATGCCAGAGAGGTAGCCACAGCCGTCCCACCCCGACCACGGGCCCTGCTGCCTCTCGGGCCTCCTTCATTCTGTCTGTGAAGTGAGGAGGGTAGAGTCTCTGGGAGGTTTTTAAGCCCACTTCTCAATTCTGACTTAATTTAATTCTGTTCTGCGTCCCTCTTGCTGTCGTTTTGAGCTGCTCGTGGTCTTCTCTTAGGAAAACCTATGGGCTTGAAGAGGTCACAGTGGAGAGCCCCCACCAGAGCTTCTCCTCTGATTTCTGCTCTCGGGGACAAGGGGCGGGGAGGAAGAGCCCTTCCTGATGCTTCCTACTCCTTTCATTTCTAGGCCTGACCTGTCCCTTTTCCATCCGAACCTGGAGTCAAGAGCCTGGATATTTTTGTAGTCGCTTGGTGGGGCCCAGTCTCTGCCCCAGCTGCCTTGGAGCTCAAGCTGGAAGGGGTAGCCGGGAGAACTTCACTGTGGAAGTTGTAAATAATCATTATTTATGTCTTATTTTTTTCTCTCCCCATCTCTACAGAAACATCTATAAAGGCTCTTACTTTGGTTAGTTGTGACTTATCAGGGTGAATACTTTGTGTTTGGTGTTGAGGCTGAGGGGAAGAGACTTTGTCTCCTAGGACAATAATAGAGAGGACGCTTTATGTCGCAAGGGTCAGAAACAACTCAAACTGGTATAAATTAAACAGATAACTTATTAGTTTGTAAAAAGGAAAAACCCCGTGGTAGGTGTGGCTTCAGGCAGGGCTGGGCTTGGGCTTCAGGGTCTTTCTCTAGTTGGCTTTTTTAACCCCTGGATGGACTGCAATATAGGCAGCCTCTCCTTGGCCTTGGCTTGTCAGGAGGCCTCCAGAGCCAGTGGTAGCCAGGGTTGGCACGTGCCTGCCGTGTGGCAGGAAGTTAGGTCAGCCTGCCCAGATGACATGCACTATATGGGCAAGAGGGTATCCCTGCCCTCTTCCGATCAAGGTTTGTACTGGGTAGGCAAATTGAAAGCCTCTTTTCTAGACAGGGTCTTACTCTGTTGCCCAGGCTTAAGTGCAGTGGAGCAGTCATAGCTCAGTGTAACCTCGAACTCTTAGGCTCAAATGATCCTCCTGCTTCAGCCTCCGGAGTAGCTGAGACTACAGGCACAGCACCATGCCTGGCTAATTTTTAAAAAATTTTTTGTAGAGGCCGGGCGCGGTGGCTCACGCCTGTAATCCTAGCACTCTGGGAGGCCGAGGCGGGCGGATCGCTCAAGGTCAGGAGTTCAAAACCAGCCTGAGCAAGGGCGAGACCACGTCTCTACTATAAATAGACAGAAATTAATTGGCCAACTAAAAATATATATATAAAAAATTAGCCGGGCATGGTGGTGCATGCCTGTAGTCCCAGCTACTCGGGAGGCTGAGGCAGGAGGATCGCCTGAGCCCAGGAGTTTGAGGTTGCTGTGAGCTAGGCTGACACCACGGCATTCTAGCCCAGGCAACAGAGTGAGACTCTGTCTCAAAAAAAAAAAAAGAAAAAAAAAACACACAGTTGCCTATTAACCCAAATGAATCCCTAATTAGTGTAAATTCAGGCAATGTAACAAAGTTACACAGTTTTGAGACAGGATATACTGAAAGGAAAAAGAATGGAGCTGCATTATTTTTCTGATTTTCTTCCAGATCCTCAAGTTCTATAATAGCTCCATGCGCAAATTCCTTTATGCATTTTACCCCAGTTAATCTTTATTAAAATTTTGTGAGTGAATAATATCCTCAGTGTACAGAAGAAATTGAAATATTTCTACTCTTCTCAGGTGGTTTTGATTAAAATCCCTTACGCTTAGAATCTACCCCTTGGAATCTACCTCTGGTGGACTATTTTCTCCAAACAGGGCTAAGTACTAAGTCACCTCATCTAAAAGTCACCTTTTTTTTTGTTTTTTTTTTTTTTGTTTTTTTTTAGAAAGAGTCTCACTCTGTTGCCCAGGCTAGAGTGCCGTGACGTCAGCCTAGCTCACAGCAACGTCAAACTCCTGGGCTCAGGCGATCCTCCTGCCTCAGCCTCCCGAGTAGATGGGACTACAGGCATGTGCCACCATGCCCGGCTAATATTTTCTATATATGTTTAGTTGTCCGGCTAATTTCTTTCTATTTTTAATAGAGACGGAGTCTCGCTCTTGCTTAGGCTGGTTTTGAACTCCTGACATTGAGCGATCCTCCTGCCTCGGCCTCCCAGAGTGCTAGGATTACAGGCGTGAGCCACCGCGCCAGGCCTAAAAGTCACCTTTTATCCACCACTCATAGAGCCCTTGAAATCTTTCATGTTTTCTATAAAATTTTCCTATGCTGTTCAGAGAATAGTAAACTATTTACGTGGTGTCATTCTGTCTGGACCTGGTAACGCCTAGGGCTGCTGTGATTCCTGCTCATTGAGATAGGGTGGAAAAGATCAGAACTCTAGACCAGTTTTTGTATCAGCGCCGCTAACTTGAACAAGTCATTTCCACTTTCTGTGTCTCTGTCTGGAACTGGAAGGTGTGTGTGTGTGTGTGTGTGTGTGTGTGTGTGTGTGTGTAGCAAGGTACAACAGGTGTGTAATGCCTGCCTCATCTTCTCTACAGAATCAATTGCCCGATCAGATGAGACAATATATCTGAAAACACGTTGAGCAAATACAAGGCACTGTAATTCTAAGACACAGCTATGTGATGAGCTCTCACTATGTCCAGGCACTGTGCTCAGTGCTTTACATGATTTATATCATTTAATCACCTCAATAAACAAAAAGGTAAGCATTATTAACCCAAATTTACAGATGAGGAAATGGAAGCTTGGATCATAAATGCCCAAGGTCCAGAGGACATTATCACCAACTAATGACATGGGGAGCAAATGATGGAGCTGGGAGAGGCACCAGGCTACCCAACTCCGTTGCTACTCTCTTCTTTTTTTTTTTTTTTATTTTTTGAGACAGAGTCTCACTCTGCTTCCCAGGCTAGAGTGAGTGCCGTGGCGTCAGCCTAGCTCACAGCAACCTCAAACTCCTGGGCTCAAGCGATCCCTCTGTCTCAGCCTCCCAAGTAGCTGGGACTGCAGGCATGCGCCACCATGCCCGGCTCATTTTTTCTATATATATCTTTAGTTGGCCAATTAATTTCTTTCTTTATGTTTATAGTAGAGACTGGGTCTCACTCTTGCTCAGGCTGGTTTCGAACTCCTGACTTTGAGCAATCCGCCCGCCTCGGCCTCCCAGAATGCTAGGATTACAGGCGTGAGGCACCGCGCCCGGCCCGTTGCTACTGTCTTCACCCCTGGACTGGGCAGCCCCCATTCTGTACACGTGAGTCAGTGTTATCTGCCTCATCTATCTTTATTAACCCTAAATCTACTTATCCCTAATATAGACATCCTAAATCTAATTCACTAATTTTTTTTTTTTTTTTTTTTTGAGACAGAGTCTTGCTCTGCTGCCCGGGCTAGAGTGAGTGCCGTGGCGTCAGCCTAGCTCACAGCAACCTCAAACTCCTGGGCTCAAGCAATCCTTCTGCCTCAGCCTCCCAAGTAGCTGGGACTACAGGCATGCGCCACCATGTCCGGCTAATTTTTTTTTTTTGTATATATTTTTAGTTGGCTAATTAATTTCTTTCTATTTTTAGTAGAGACGGGGTCTCACTCTTGCTCAGGCTGGTTTCGAACTCCTGACCTCAAGCGATCCGCCTGCCTCGGCCTCTCAGAGTGCTAGGATTACAGGCGTGAGCCACCGCGCCCGGCCTAATTCACTAATTTTATAGTGATTTTTTCCTTCTTATTTCTCTGTTCATGTGTTACAGATCAGTGTATTCTACAAAATTGTAAACTTCTTGAAGATAAGACCCACTTCCTTGCACTGTCCTCTCTCTGGGCCCTACCACAGAAGTACAAATAACCTTCCTGAGTATTTTATAATGAGAAGGAGGAAGAATCAGGAATCAAGGTGGAGGGTTAAGTGAATCTATTGAAAAGAGTCCACATAACAACTGATCCTCACAGGTACAACTGAGGGTTTTATTTAATGTTTCTGAGTGGCCAGCTAAAATAATATAGTTAAGTGCCAGGATATGCTAATACCATGTAAAGATAATTTTAAAAATTGTATGTGGGTGGGAAAAAGTTGTGAGTCATATACTGAAAGCAGCTTAGCTCTTTTTTTTTTTGTATTATATAAATAATTAGAATCACATTTCAGAAATGTGCCCAAAACTCAGTAGCCAGGATTTAGAAAAACTTTTAAAATTCAAATAATTTCTTTTTAGGAGCTGAAATTGGTTTTTATCTGTACAGTATTTACTAGATCAAGACCAAGTATTTTTTTATTCCTGTTACACAGGTGTGAAAGATAGTGTAGATAATGCACAAATTATGACCTTCAAGGCCATGAATAATTGTGGCCAACCTTGGACAAGAAGTCAGGCATCCTATAAGTAGAAAAAACAACATAAAAGTAGTCAGCTCCTGAGCAACACAGAGAACACCTGTATATATACACTGTCTTTTGAGCCTCTGCAACCATGGAAAAACATTGGGGCAGATGATATGAACAAATGCTCTTTTTCTAGCCTCTGGCAGTGAGTAATTCTTCTACCCAATATAACCTTATGAAGGTCACCTCCCATCTTCAGCTTCTGAGTGGAGGCAGAAAGGAAAGTGTTTTGAAGGGTTAGTATGGGAAAGATTCAGCTCATCGTGTTTAATTTTCCCTCTTCCTTTTCAAAAAAATACCTCTGGACAGCAATAGTTGTCAAGACCATCATGTCTTGTCTAGGGAACTACTGTTAGGTCCTCCCAGAATGTTACTCTCTAAGAAGAAAATAAGACAGGATAAACACATTGAGGATGGGACCTGTTTTCTATAGATGAGACAGACTGTAATTGGATGCTTGAAGAAACTGTGTGACCATCCCTATTTTATTGGGATGACTGCCTTATTGCCTGGTCCACCTGTAAGGTGATCAAGAGAAGTGAAATCACAACTAGGATACCAAGGCCAGGACAGAACAAAAGGGCCAAGTAGCAAAAGTGCTTAGAAAAGTCAAAAGGAGTAAGAGGAGGTGAGTTCTGAGGTCACTGTTTATTCTGCCTTATCTGAACACAACACAACAAAACAAAAATTGGTAGCAGAAGGCAAGAGTCTAGGCAATGGGAGTGACCACACCCATCACCCCTATAAAGGAATTCGGTCGTGTTTCTCCCACATAGTCCAGGAAAAAGAGTCATTCGTCTGACAGATAAAGTGTGTCCGGGGCCTAGAGAATAAGTGTGCTCTGTTAGAGTGAGGACAGGAATAGTTCATCTGGCTTTTTTCTGGGCTGGAAGAAATGTCTCATAAGATGAGTAGTTTCCCTTTGCTCTGAGTCCACCCTCAACAAGTAACCCTCCGATTTTTAATTTTACCTTCTGCTTAGGCAGGAGTGGCTAGGAATAGCAAGATCTTTGAAAAGGTCTCTATCTTTTATTGTTAGTAATACATTGGCGTTTTGTTTTATACTTTGGCTTTTGAGGTTAATACTTATGCCTAATAACTGGCTCAGTTCAGGTGCATCTTCAAAATCAAATTTCTTAGACACACCTACACATACCTGGGCTATACACCCTAAAATATGTAATCAGAGCAGAGTAATGCAAAGTAAGGTGGTCAGCTGGCTTTCCCCTTTGATTCCTTTGTGTCCTACTGATATAATTTCAACAATAGGAAGATTTTTGTGGTAGTTGAAACAATTTTTCCTCTTCCTCCATAACTGAAGACAACAATGAGCCCAGCTACTCGGGGGGCTGAGGCAGGAGGATTACTTGAGGCCAGGAGTTTGAAACCAGCCTGGGTGATATATTGAGACCCTGACTCAAAACCAAACAAACAAACAAAAAAGCCAGAGCAAATGCTACAGTTAGCAGAGGTGGTAACACCGTATCATTCACCTTCAAGCATCTGGCTTTCGAGAACATTTGCATGGGAGATAAAAATTGTCACACTGTATTCATACCTAATATCATGTAACATAGCTAAATGAATGCAATCATTTCTTAGATTAATGTTGTCTCAGGCATTCTGTTGGAAATGTCTGGAAACCCAAACTGAACAAGACATATAAATTAATAACTAAAATAATTACATGATGGATTATGAGATTATATGTAAGACTCGGGATGGCAAAGGATAGAGGAGTGCCTGCTCATGGAGCTAGGAAGGCTCCTTAGAGGAGGTGCCTTTGAGCTGGGTTTTATTTATTTATTTCACTGCTTTTTCCCCCGACCCCTAGAACCAATGCAGTCAGAAAGAGCTTGGCTTTAAAGGAAATACAATATATTTCTCTCTTGGCTTAGGAGAAGAAAGGAAATTCCAGGCAGAGGAAATGGCTGGAAAGCAAAGCCTGGAAGGTAGCAAACAGATCAGATGTGCAGCAAAGTGCTAGAATATTGAGCAATGGGAAGAGGTAGGAGGTGTGCGTGGTACAGACTTAATCAGGTGGGTGTTGGAAATGTTTAAAATAGAGAAGCAATCTGATATTAAGAAAAGTCTTTGTAGTTGTCATGACAATGAGGCAAAAGGGAGCAGGAGAAAGGAAGTCCAATTAAGAGTCTAGGTCCTAAATTAAGGCAGTTGTAATGAGAATGGAAAGGAAAAAACAGGTTTGAGAATGGTTTGGCAGCTAGAATCAGTAGGGCTTGGTGACAGATTGTGTTTGGGGGCGAGAGAGAGAGAGAGGAACTAGCATAACTCCCAAATTACTGGCTTTAGAACATAGGGATCTTTTATTAAATCGTTCCCTAAACCATTATACATTATTCATTGTGAGATTAAAGATGTGCCTGCGTTGTGAAGCATCATTAGCTTCCGACTAAGGGAATCCCGAGATTAGAAATCGACCCGCCCACTCCCATCCCCACTCTTCCTGTCCATTTTGTGCCTTTCGTCAGAAGCTGTGAGATCTGGCACCAGGCAAAAAAAATGTATATAACTAAAAAACAGACCTATTGTCCTAGAAAAAAGAAATACGAAAGTCAGAAGATACAATTAAACAGATTTGGAATGCTTAGGACGAGGTGTCCATGGCTTTATCGCAGACTGTAGCTGGACTCTGTGTGCAGCTTTGCCTGGTTTTCATTAAGGAAAGGAACTGGCTTTCAACAGCAAAAACGTGAAAACTCATTTCACCACAGGGAAACCAGAAACTTGTGCTTCAATATTTAGATGTGTATTAGCAAAATTACGTCTTAGGTCTTTTAGACAGGATAAAAATAATAGCACAAATATGTATTATTGTAGATACTGCATTCTCAAATTAAGGGTGTTTGAGGATTCAAAAGTTTATGTGAATATTATTTCTCAATTTGCTCAGGGTTCCATGATAGCTTTTTTTTTTTTTTGGACAGAGCCCCACTCTGTTGCCTGGGCTAGAGTGCCGTGACGTCAGCCTAGCTCACAGCAACCTCAGACTCCTGAGCTCACGCGATCCTCCTGCCTCAGCCTCCTGAGTAGCTGGGACTACAGGCATGTGTCACCATGTCCAGCTAATTTTTTTGTATATAGATTTTTAGTTGTCCAGCTAATTTCTTTCTATTTTGTTTTGGTAGAGACAGGGTCTCGCTCTTGCTCAAGCTGGTCTGGAACTACTGCGATCAAATGATCTGCCCACCTCGTCCTACCAGAGTGCTAGGATTACAGGCGTGAGCCACCATGCCCGGCCCATGATTGCTTTTATATCTTGCTTCTGTGTGGCCTTTAGGGGGACATTCTAGCATAGTGGTTAGGAATCTTAGCTCTGGAGTTAGATTGCTCCAATTCAAACAGTGGCTCCGTCACCTGTACCTCTGGGCATGCCATCAATTGCCCGTATTATTTTGTCACTCACACACACAAAATTGATAATATCAACATGGTCTTTGAGTGAAGCCCAATCCCAACACAGAAATACTAGATAAGATTTTACTTCATGAAACATGTGATCCAATTCAGAGATTCTCAAACTTTATCGTGTGTTAGAATCACCCTAGAGGGATTGTTAAGACATAGATCACTGGAACCCATGCCCAGAGGTTTTTTTTTTCTGTTTTGAGACAGAGTTTCGCTCTGTTGCCCAGGCTAGAGTGCCGTGGCTTCAGCCTAGCTCACAGCAACTTCAAACTCCTGGGCTCAAGGGATCCTTCTGCCTCAGCCTCCTGAGTAGCTGAAACTACAGACACACGCTACCATGTCTGGCTATTTTCTCTATTTTTTTGTAGAGATAGGAGTGTCATTGTTGCTCAGGCTGGTCTCGAACTCATGAGCTCAAGCCATTCTCCTGCCTTGGCCTCCCAGAATGCTAGAATGACAGGTGTGAGCCACCGCACCTGGCCCAGAATTTCTGATTTAGTAGATCCAGGGTGGAGCCTAAGAATTTGCATTTCTGACAAATTCCAGGTGATCATCTAGGGCCCATACTTTGAGAAACAGTAATCTAATTGGAGAAGGAATTAATTTGAGGGAAGGAGGGAGAGGCACTTAGAAAACAGGTGTACGTGGTTGATTACTGATTTTGTTTAGGAACTGAACTATACACAATGAGAAATACAGTGGCTGAAGAGCCATTCATGTAAACAAGAATAATTTTGTTTTATTACTAGGATGACCTTGAGTTCCTGCCATTCCAGGAGTGTATTCCCGTAATTAGAGTGTGCATTAGTCCCACTCAAACTCATGTGTTCCAACTTACCTTTTCCACTATTTCAGGGTTTTATGCTTGAACCTAAACCAAACCAAACCATGAACTATTTAATTGGAACATACCAGGCTAATTTGTTAAACTTCAAAACTAAACCAAATCTGAACTATCCTTTTCCTGAAATGTAAACCAAATGAAAGATATTTTTGTTTGTTTACTCAAAAAAATAAAAATAGTGAACGAGTTCAAATTAGAAATACAACTTTTGGTTTGCTAAAACTATTGAAATGCAAAATCATATTTCCTAACATACCAATTCTTTAAAAAAAACAAAAACAAAAAGACTCTGTTTAAGATACCCTATACTAAGTAACAAGTAGTTGACTGAAATGCTAAAATAGTAATGGTAAGTCCCTGTAAGTGTTAGGGTCCCAGCGAGAAAGAGTATTCTAGGCATAGGGTTCAAATCAAGAAACTTCAATGAACTGCTTACTGAGATGTGGTGAAGGAGTTAAGGGAACTAGAGAGGAGTGTTTAGGTACCAAGAAACCAGCAACAGCAGGGAGTCTACCAACCTGGGCATAAAGAGGCAAAAGAGAACGGAGTGTTTACTGTGCCCAGTTAAAAGAGAAGCCATGGAAAGGGGCTGTCTGGCAGGAGGTCTTGTCTTGGAGAACCCCCAACACACACAATCAGAACATGGTTGCCAAATCAGGGAGGAAGTGGGGAGGAAACAGCTCAGCCCCTCTCTCCCCCCTACCTTCTAATCCCTTGCTGATGCCTTCCTCTGGAAAGTCAGGTGTCAAGGGAGCCCAAGAGATGGATGTGCAGGGCTCAGCTTCCTGGCAGAGAAGGGCAAGGTGGAGGGCGAATGCAGACTGACCGGCTCAATCCCCTTTTATCAGATTAATGCTAGACGTTACATCAAGTATTAGTAACTGACTTAATGTATATAAAATTCTTAGAAAATTCCCTGGCACATAGGAAGCATTATACCCTGTTAGCTATTACTATTGCTACTGTGGTTAGTCCTGTTTTAGATAAGGAAACTGAGGCTCATGAACTTTAAGCAACCTCTCCTTAATTAATAGTAACAGAGCCCACATTCAAGTCCAGGTTTGGATGACAGTTTTGTACAAATTCTATGAGGCCGGCGCAGGGGCTCACGACTGTAATCCTAGCTCTCTGGGAGGCCGAGGCGGGAGGATCGCTCAAGGTCAGGAGCTGGAAACCAGCCTGAACAAAAGCGAGACCCCGTCTCTACTAAAAATAGAAATAAATTAATTGGCCAACTAAAAATATATATAGAAAAAACTAGCCGGGCATGGTGGTGCATGCCTGTAGTCCCAGCTACTGGGGAGGTTGAGGCAGAAGGATTGCTTGAGCCCAGGAGTTTGAGATTGCTGTGAGCTAGGCTGACGCCACGGCACTCTAGCCCAGGCAACAGAGTAAGACTGTCTCAAAAAAAAAAAACCAAAAAACAGAAAACAAATTCTACTATGAGAGCTTACTATAGCACCATATAACTATCAGGTGAGGCATTGCATGCATACTTAATTTTATAATTTATTGCAAAATAAAGCACCTTTACTTTGGATCTAATAAAGATATCTGTAACCAAATTGACACTTTTTGAACCTACATAAAAATAAGTGAAACTATTATTTCAAAGGCAATTCTACCTGGTCAATAATAATATTAATGGTAATGGTGATATTAGTAGTAGCAGTAATATTAACAGTTGCTAAAATATTTGGATGTTTTTATATGTCCAGCGCTACGATATAGTCCAGGTATTGTGGTAATATAACCACTAATTCGTGGCATCCATTTTTAATTTCCTGTTCATTCTTTCAATTTTTTTAACTTGGAAATCATTCACTTGGATGATTTTGCTGGCCCTTGCCTGACCATGCAAGGTTTTATAAAATCATTTAAAATGTGAGGTATATATCACCTCCTAAAATAACTCCCAGATATTTTTTTTCCTGTAATTATTGGACAATTTATTCATTCCATTATGCTGTCATGATACAAAATTATCCCTAAGGCAAGGGGCCCGAATTGGCCATGCATTCAAAATTTGATTACATGAAATAAGACATTTTAACACAAACATTGTTTGCTACTCATTTGTATCAGGTCAGCTTTCTTTGGCAACAGACTGTAAACAATGAGATAGCTATTTACCCTTACTTAGGTCTTTGCATTTTAGGATTTTAGTGTTCCAGTTCAAAGAGGGCATAATCAGTAAGCTGAGATATCACATGTACGTTTCCAGTCAGCTAAAGAAACAAACAAGAAATATTTTCTCTGTGGAGTTGATTTCTACCCTGTCACAATATCTGTCAATGTTTCTCTAATAATTAGAGCAATTATCAGACAAGGGCACTCTAACCAATGGCTCATCACAAAATTTAGGTTCTTCCTTGGCAATCAAGTTACAGAATTGTCATTAAGAAAGCCTGTGAGGGCCGGGCGCGGTGGCTCATGCCTGTAATCCTAGCACTCTGGGAGGCCGAGGCGGGCGGATTGCTCAAGGTCAGGAGTTCGAAACCAGCCTGAGCAAGAGCGAGACCCCGTCTCTACTAATAATAGAAACAAATTAATTGG
>CAUYRT010003188.1:0-26425 GCA_963574885.1 Lepilemur ruficaudatus | reverse complement strand
AGCTGGGACTACAGGCATGCGCCACCATGCCCGGCTAATTTTTTCTATATATTTTTAGTTGGCCAATTAATTTCTTTCTATTTTTAGTAGAGACAGGGTCTCGCTCTTGCTCAGGCTGGTTTCGAACTCCTGACCTTGAGCGATCCGCCCGCCTCGGCCTCCCAAAGTGCTAGGATTACAGGCGTGAGCTACCGCGCCCGGCTAAAATGGTGAATTTTATGTTATGCATATTTTACCATAATTTTAAAAAACAGGAAGAAGGAGACAAGACAGTGATTTTAAGGGGTAGCAAGTTCAATAACATTTTTTTCTTTTTTGGGAAAGGGGATTGGCTTATGTTCATGGAGGGTAGGATGGAAGGAACTGGTAGAAAGGAGAAACCGAAGATCCATGAGAGGAGGGACTATGAATACATTTCATTTTTCACTAGGATGACAGGTATAAAAATGTCACATCTCCTTTAATACTCAAAATAGCTGAAGTCTCCATTTTGTTATTACGATAATGTCTTTCTACCTTACCAGGTTCTCCCCCTCCATCTTCTACCGCCCCCGTCCCCCGCCTCCGTGATCACACTAAGCATCCCAGGGGTTACTCAAGGCCAGGGTCACGCGACCCTGAGTACACGCGGCCCTGAGTACACGCGGCCACGCATAGGAAGGAAAGAGAGCGGGACATCCCGGGCTTCGCGGCTGCAGTTGCTGGTGTGGCCACGAGGTGGCGCTGATTCTTTGGCGGCCGCCGCCGTTCCCGACCTTGGGAAGCAGCCGGGAGGCGGGGCTGGGAGGCAGCGCGCGCTCCCGTGAGCTTGCGGGTGGGGCTCCGCCTGCAGCCCCGCTCTTGTGCCGCGGGCACCAGGGGAAGAAGAGAGGTTTGGAGATCTGGGTCCAGCCTCTTCCCCTGGAGCCTCACCTGGGCTCACTCCATTCGGAGGCCTCTCTCTCTCTCCCAGTGTCCTGCCCTATCCTGACACACCCCTCTTCCCTTGGGCCTGAGCTCCTTGCACTCCGCAATCCAGCTGTCTAAACCTTCCAGTCTTCGCGCCCTCCCCCGGCACACTCAGAATCACCGTGGCCGTAGGCAGAGG
This sequence comes from Lepilemur ruficaudatus, assembly GCA_963574885.1. Lineage (NCBI taxonomy): Eukaryota > Metazoa > Chordata > Mammalia > Primates > Lepilemuridae > Lepilemur > Lepilemur ruficaudatus. Next base: position 25,338 of record CAUYRT010003188.1, on the reverse strand, counting down.
GGCCTCAGCTCAGGTGTACACACTCTGAGCGCCTTAGCTCCGCCCTTTCTTCTCCAGGGTTTTTCTTTCTGACTCCAGAGTGCAGGAAATACTCTCCCTCTTGCTTCTTCTCGCAGAAGGAAGGATGCTTCCTTCGAGGTGCAGACCCCCTCAGTTTACCAGAAAATTGACTGAGCATTCTCCCTCCTAAAAAACTGGGAGGATAGACGATCAAAAGCACAGATGGAAGGGTCAGACTTTAAAAGGAAGATGGATAGGTATCTCTTCTTCTGAGAGAAAGAGATTGGACATGTAGAAATAAAAATGCTTTTGGAGGGAAGGGAATTTGGGAGGCCTGTGGCCAGGTTTCCTCCATATTTTTATTATGAAGTAGATACAAATGTCATATCTAAAAATGAGAAAGAGAATATTAAAGGTAAAGCACATTTGTAGTGGGAAAGAGAATGACAGAGGGAGAGGCCAGTCGTCTGAGCCTCGTGCAAAGGTTAGTGTGATCTTGGAAAACAATCTTTGGCTTGTCTGAGTATTTAAGAGATATTTATTGATCATCTACTGTGTGCTGAAAGTTTCAAGGGGTGAGAATGCATCAGTGAACAAAACAGAAAAGAAAAATTTCCTGCCTTTGGAAAATATTCTAGTATTTACTAGAATTTACTAACTCTAGGATTTACTAATACTAGAAGGGGAGAGGGACTGAAAGGAGGAAGCATAATAGTGAGTGAAAAGGCATGCTAGAAGGTGACACAGGGTATGGAAATGGACACATTGGGATAAGGGATATTAAATGTTATTATGAGGAAATTGTGACTTAAATTTTTAACTGAAGTGTTCAGGGAAGCCCTCATTGACCTTAAAGACCTGAAGTAAGTCAGTCCTCCAAATTGCTACAGAGGACAAGCAATCTGGCAGAGAGAACAGCTGGTGGACGGCTGTGAGGCAAGAGAGTGCCTGGCGTGTTAATGTTGCTCCCAGAGTATATGGGGCGCTGGAGCGGGAATGGAGAAAACATGGGATGATTTGGGTGAGAGTCTAACGGGGGAAGAAAGTGAAGGAAGTGCTGATGGTGTGGTTCAAGGGAGTATCCTGTGGTCCAGGTACACCAGGAGCGTGGAAGGAACAAGGAGATCCTGACAAGGAGGCAAGGAGGTTTGGTAGGAGTTGTTGGAGTGGGAGGACACTGTGGATAAACACTGGGTGTCTTGGTTAGAATTTATGATGTCATTGGTAGTCTAGTTCAAAGTGATGACAAAGGCAAGGGAGTGGCCTTGGGAGTGAATTATGGAAAATAGGCTGGTGTGAGCTAATGCTTGGTGCATACCTAAGTAAACCGCAGCCACAACTGTGCTCTTCTGAAAGGGGGTTCAGATTATATTGAGCAGTATAGGTAAGGGCTAGGCTGCGCTCACTGAAATTTCATGCACTACCAACAAATGCACAGTGAAATTCGACATTCTTCCTAAAGCAGTTAGGGATGTATGATTGTCTGGTTGCAAATGTTAGAGGGCAAACCAGTTGTGCCCACCCAATAGGAACCTTGAATTCCTCACCAATATACTCATTTCTCTTACAAGAGGTAGATTATTTTGTTCTCTTCTAAAAGGATGAGACATGTCTGTATTTATGTAAATCTTAGTGAGAGGGAATCTGTGGTGTTCAGGTTGAAGCCACAGAGGTATAGCAGAAAGAACTAGGACAACCTGGTTTGTGAACTAGTAACCTCCATTTCTCTTCTGCCAACTCATGATTTTAAGGAAGAAAGTATTGCTGGCAAGGTGGAGGATGGAAATCTCAACCAAGAACTGTGTGTAGTGAGACTTCAGTCAAGCTTTCTTATCTGGGAGTAGCTTCCCTACTGCAAGTTCCCTTATCTTTCTCCACTATGTCTCCACTATAATGCTCTGCTATCTTGTGCAAATTGTTGGACTAATTGTTGGAAGGTAATGATGCAGAAATATATATTCTTAGGGACTCGGTAGAAGGGAAATGGAGAACAGTGATTATGCATTCATTTTTGCAACTTCAACAAATATATATTAAGTGTCTACTAGTAATATGGAGTCATGTTCCAGACATTGGAGATGCATCAGTGAACAAAACAAAGTCCTGCTATTTGAGACTTACATTGAGGAGGACAGAAAATACATAAAGGTGCTATGTTGTAGGGGTTGAGTTTGAGGGATCTGAGGGCTGATCAAGGAAAAAGATGTGACCACAGGAGGCAATAATAACATGCAACAAGCTTTATTGGGCGGTGCTTGGATGGGATTGCATGAAAGGGGAAGTCTCTCATAGCATGAGACCATCCAGAGGTTTAGGGCAAGGAGGAAATCAGGGGAGAGGGGGATCAGAATGGGGGTCTAAGTGACGTTAGTCAGCAGGAGGGCAGAGAGTCTGTGACAGAGAGTCCAGAAGAGCCACAGCAGCTCAGGGCCTTATAACCACAAGGCTCTATCTTATCAATGAGAAACAGCTGTTGGGTGAGGTTTCATGGGGTTTGTAATGTAAGCAGGCTCCAAATGGCTAAAAAATCTGCTTATTTGTGCTATTTTTAAAATAACTGGATGTGTAAAAATTTGAGTTTGGTGCCAGCAGGCTTTTGAGCTGACAATCTCAGCCTGCAGTGAGGAAATAAACAACCTAGGGGCCAATGCATGGAGCCATCCATGGTTCATTAATATAACACAGGTGCTAAGGAGGAAAACAAGGGAAGGAAATACAACAGGATAGGGGTGGGGGGTGGAGGGCGTATTTTAGATGCATTGTCAGAAAAGGCTTTCGTTATAAGGGGACATCTGAGCAGAGACTTGCATGAAGTAAGGTATCGAGTACACCGTGTGATACCTGGGAGAAGTTTCTGGTGGTTTTGTTTTGCTCTGAGGAGCAACTCCAAGGCCAATGTGACTAGAGGGAAATAAGCAAGGTGGGTGGTGGTGGGATGCGGCTGTGTTACGCAGGGCCATGCAGGCAGCACACCTTCTGAGTGAGGTGGGAAGCCGTCGGGAAGTGGGAGACACGATTACACTCACATCTTCAAGGTACTCAGGTATTCCACAGAGAACACATGTCACCAAGAGTGGGGGTGGCCTGGGCCAGAGTGAATAGTAGTGAAGGTGGTGAGAAGTCAAACTCTGCAAGTATTTCAGACATAGAGCTCATGGAACATGCTGATGAATTGAATGTGAAGTGTGGGAAAAAGAGAAAAGGAGGCGAGGAGGACCAGCACGTCTGGACCATGAAGTCACCTTTCATGCATACATTTCAGTGGGAAGCAGGGTGGTGTCTGACGCATGCATTTTACACGTTCAGGCCTCAGAGGAGATGCTCATGCAGGCAGAATAGTGTGAGCAGAATCACGGGCTGTGGAGCAGGTGGGGGTATGGATGCTGGCTCCACCACTTCCTCTGTGACCTTGGGCACCTTTTGTGACTATTCCCACATCTGTAAAATGGAGGTAATAATAGCATGATTTTGTTGAGATGTTGTGAAGATGGACAGATTAATCACGAATACAAAGTGCTTCGTGCCGTGACTGGCACAGGCTAAGTGCCCAGTAGATGCACCTGTAGTTACTGCTATTGGGGTTCAAGGAGGAGCCTCAGAGATAGGAATGCTTATCATCAGGAGAGGAAGGGACAATTTCAGGTGGCATGAGTGAGATCATTTTTGTTTGTAAGTAACCCTGAGAAAACATTCTGCTTTAGCAGGACCTGTTACATCATTCACAGGGCCCAGTGCAAAAAGAAAACACAGAGCCTCTGCTAAAAAATTAAATTTCAAGATGGTGACCATACAGCATCAAACCAAGCACAGGGCCCTTCAGTGCTGACGGCCTGCTGCACACCCGTGAAGCCAGCCCTGTTTATCAGAGAGTGCCTCGACTCTATATTCCTCAGAGCTGAAGACCTCTAGGTGCCCGTGGACCACCAGATCAGGGCCAGAGTGTGGCCAGGGGTGCAGATCAATCATGCACAAATATCATGGCCCACCCCACCATCTTGCCCTCTTCCAGAGGCCTTCCTCTCTGGCTCCTGTGACCTCTTGAAAAAGTGCCTTACTTATTTCTATGCTCCCAGATAAAACCAGGGCCTTACAATTATATATGTGGAGCTGATAGATTAAAATAAGTAAATGAAACTGAGGATCTAAGGGAGATAAAAAATAAAATAAGTAAATGAAAGTGTCATTCCCTTGAGAAGATAATCCTGGAGTGTGTATTCGGGATGCACACAGTCCCTGCCATTTTGATAGAACATTTGATACATTTGAAAATGCTTCCATAAGCAGTAGTTCTGGGAGATAAATGATCTTTTAGGGGACACAGACATTCAAAATGTTTACATGGTTTTCTCAAAGTCATTGCATTAGTGACATTACTAGAATTGGACACCTGGTCCTCTCAATTTCTGGTCTTGCATTTTTAAATCAATTTGCAAGGTTAATAGAATCTGGAAATGATGTCAGTCTCTCTAGTAGGGTTCATATGGAAGACAATAATTTAAAAGTTAACTTTCTCTTGGATGAAAAGGAGCTGAAAGTTGACCTTTGGGTTTTTTTTAATGTGAAATGCAATTCCATAATATTAAGCATTTATTATATTTTTATGTATGTGCAGTATCTTGCTTGAAATGTGGGTGCTTTGAGATATTAGGGTAGGTCATTCTCTCTCTTTCTGTCTCTTTCTTTCTTTCAGAATAGCTAGCATATGCTCTGCACATAAATATATTCAGCAAGTCATTTTGGGTGGTAGAGCCATGGTTCTTAGCTAGGGATGGTTTTGCTTCCAGGGGACATTTAGCATTTGCTTCCAGGAGTATCAACCAAAGGAGATATTTTTGGTTGTCACAACTGGGGAGAAGGAAATGCTAATAGTATCTGGTAGGTAGAAGCCAAAGATGCTGCCGCACATTTTACAATGCTCATGACTGCCCTTCACAACAAAAAATTACATGGTTCCAAATGTCAATAGTGCTGTGGTTGAGAAATCCTACTATAGAGGAAAAGGAGGAAAAGAACGTGGAATCAATGATCAAGATTCCATGTCTCTGATTACGAACAGAACAAAAAATCTCCGTCATCTGTTCAGTATCTGTTCTGGGACATGGCTCAAATTAGAAGGGCCATAATGGGCCCTCTGCAAGGGGACAGTTGCAGATAGGATCAGAGATGGCAGCAGTGCCACAACTGATTGACCACTCATTGCATGAAGTCAGGGAGGAGTGACTGGAGTCTACTATCCTTTTTGCTCTTCTCTGTAAGACTGGTTAATCGTTTACCTTGAAGAAGTGAGTTGAAGTCATTTCACATCAAGTCATTTTGCAAGCTGGCATCTTCTCTAAGCAGGACAAGATAAGGAATACCCTTCTGGAGCCATTCTGTGCAGGAGAGGGGGTGCTCCTGCATCTGAGGTTCCAGGTATCTCATCCCCACTGTCAGGGAAACACTGGAAAAAGAAAATCAGCTGTTGCAAATTCAAAGTCAGAAAAGGGTCATGAAAAGTGTACAGTCTTCACATGCATTTTGGATTTTAGGATGTTTATTTCCTCCTGCCTGCTCTGTGTAAGACTGGACACTACCACCCAGGTAATCCTCTGGCTTGGGTTCCGGTAAGTTCTGAATGAAGAGATCTCATATGTGTGTGAATCACCATGAGAAGCAGCACAGCAGATTCAATTTTCCTACAAAAAGCAGAAACATAAACATGAATTATTAACAATAGTACCATGATTGAAGGAATACAAATTTCTGAGCAAACAGTAACTAACCTTTCACCACGCTCAACCACTATTCATTAGTGTTTGCAATTAACACTCTTGTTTTATTTGTGCTCAAAGGAAAAAGGAAAAGCAAAGGGACAAAAAAAGAGAGAAAGGAATAAAAAGGAAAAGACGAAAAACCTGTGATGACATGGATTCATGTGAAAACAACACAAGATGATTTATCTTAGCAGATGGTTCCCTAATGGCTAGTTTTATTAATTTTTTCCAACTATATAGTCCTATGTAAATATTTTATGGTGAAATTAAATATTTAAATTAAGATAAAGATGAAATTAAGATAAATTGCTGGAAGCAAAATGGCTACATCAACTAATCAGTCCTGTTTAAATTTTGATGTGTATTTTTAGACTGCCTCTGTTGGTGGTGTCCCAGTTTAAAACCCTATCTGCTGATAACATGAGAATCTACCTGTTTCTCTGCCTGTGACAACACTGGTTTTTGTCAAACTTTAAAATCTTTTCCAACCTGATTGGTACAAATAATAGCTTATATTGTTTTCATTTGCATGCCTTTATTTTCTCCTGATGTAGATATTGGCTGTTTGCATTTCTTTTTTTATGAATTATCTACTAATGTTCTTTGCCTACTTTTTCCTGTGTTATCTTCTCTGATTTGAAAGAACTCTTTGTATATTACAAAGTTGTATTTTTTTCCTTTTATGTGGGCTCTACGTATTTTTTTCTCAGATTGTAGACTTTTTAATGGTATTTGAGATGGGCATAGAAGTTATACTATGTATGAAATTGTTCCCATTCCTTTTGCTTTCCTATATATTATCAATAACCTGTTAGAAAATATAATGAAAAATTGGCTGCTTTCTCACTTATTTGTTCATTCATACATTTGAGAAGTAGATGTCAAATGCTTTCTATGAGTAAAGGACAAAACTAGGTGCTGGGAATGCAATGATGAGAAAAATCAACTATACCCTCACACCATCAAGCTTAAAATCCATCAACAGAACAACCGTCACCACCATAATAGTAATGACTTAAAAAACAAGAAATTATCAGAAATAAATGCAAAATGAAATGTGCATGCTCTTTATAAAGAAAATCCTAATGTTTAGCTATAGTATAGAAACACAGACTGAATAAATAGAGATAATACTATGTTCCTGAATAGAAAGTTACCCTCATCAAGATTTAATTCTAACTTGGGGGCCATGATAAAATGATTAAAAATTGATCTATAAGAATATATGAAAAATATCTAAGAAAAGTTGCACAGAAAAGAGTAATAATGGATTTGCCCTATAAAATATAAAAACAGATTATAATTTCTCAGTACTTAAAAGAATTGGGAATAGAATTACTAAATAAATGGTATTAGGTCAACTAATTAATTATCATGGGAAAAAGCTAAAATAGGACATTACATTTTATGCCAAATTAAATTCTTGAAAGATTTAAGAATTTTTAATGGATATTAAAATTATAAAAGTACTGGAAGAAAATATAGTAGAATATTAATGAATTTTTTCTTTTCTTTTCTTTTTTTTTGAGACAACATCTCACTCTGTTGCCCAGACTGTAGTGAGGTGGCCTCATAATAGCTCACTACAATTTCAAACTCCTGGGCTCAAGCAAGCCTCCTGCTTCAGCCTCCTGAGTAGCTGGGACTACAGGTGCACACCACCATGCTCATTTTTCTAATTTTTTGTAGAGATGAGGTCTTCCTCTTTCTCATGCTGGTCTCTAACTCCTGGCCTCAAGCAGTCCTCCCTCCTCAGCCTTCCAAAGTGCTAGGATTACAGGCATGAGCCTGTTAACAAACAAGAAAGGTTTAAAAGTACAATATCAAAGACAGAAAGAATAAAATATGTTATGTAAAAATTTGACCACATAAATATGTAGAAGAATTTTGCAACAAAAATAGCAAATAAAAATAGAAATACGGAAAACTAGTGTGTGTGTACCCAGGTGAAAAGGGGGGCAGAATGGGAATTTGCAATAACTCTAATACATAATGCACCATTTATAATTGTAAGAAAAAGGACAAACCCTTCATAGGAAAATAGGCAAAGGATACAAACGGGCAATTCAATAAAAAAGAAATACAAATAAACCATACATATACATATTTTAAATAGTAAGGTTTGGTAATAATAAAACAAATGCAAACTGTTTTACAAAGATTAGAAGGCACAGTGTTGGCAAACATAGTGGTAGAACATGTCTACCACTAAAGAGATTCTGAATTAGGATAGTCTTTTGGAGAGATATATAATATCTAGGATAGTCTTTTAAGGGGCTATGTTTGTTGCACGTTAAAGCAATATTATCTCATAAGTTCTGTGGGTCAGGAATCTGGGTGCGGCTTAGCTGGGTCCTCAGGGTCAGGATCTCTTGCAAGGTTGTAGTCAAGGAATTGGTTCGAGCCCCAGTCATCTCAAAGCTCAACGAGGGGAGGATCCGCTTCCCAACTCACTTCCATGGCTGGTGGCAGGTCCTCTCAGGCTACTGGCCCACACTCAAGCCCACACATTTGGAGGTATAAATACTAGAAGTGAGGATCGCTGGGGTTCATTTTAGAGTCTGCTCACCCCAGGGGATAACTGAGCAATATATATCAAAAGCACTTTTCAAATGTGCATTTCTTTGACACATCAGTTCCCATTTTCTGATTTATTGTAAATAAAGAATTGAACAAAAGCACAGATAGGAATGCAGGAATTTTTTTTATGGGATGGCATATAATAGAATAAGATGAGAACAACCAAATCTTTTTTTAAAAAATATATATATTTTAATATATAGATATATATATTTTTTGAGACAGAATCTCACTCTGTTGCCAGATCTAGAGTGCCGTGGCATCAGCCTAGCTCACAGCAACCTCAAACTCCAGGGCTCAAGCAATCCTCCTGCCTCAACCTCTCGAGTAGCTGGGACTACAAGCATGCGTCACCATGCCTGGCTAATTTTTTCTATATGTTTTTAGTTGGCCAATTAATTTATTTGTATTTTTAGTAGAGATGGGGTCTCGCTCTTGCTCAGGCTGGTCTTGAATTCCTGACCTCAAGTGATCCTCCCACCTCAGCCTCCCAGAGTGCTAGGACTACAGGCGTGAGCCACCATGCCAGGCTGAGAACAACCAAATATTAATAGTCTTATTTCAATAAATTAGGTTATAGCTATACAACAGAATGATATACAGCAATTAAAAGTTATATAGATACATAAATAGTAATAAAGATGTAATTGAAATATTATTGAATTTAGAAATTAAGTAAAAAATAATCTTTAAGATGTATACATTTTATAAAGGAGTAAATATATACATATGAAAAAATCTGGAAAGACGGACTCAAAAATATTAACAATGACTATTTCTTTGAAGTAATAGGAATATAGGTGTTTTAAGTCTTTCTTTTTTCTGCTTACTCTATGTGATCTACATTTTCTACAGTGAACATGTAATACTATGTAGCAAAAAGGAGTCAATACTTGTCATGAAAGGTAAAAAAAGAAAAAAAAAAGAAAGAAAAGAAAAGAAACCCAACCTTACTTGCTAATAGTCACGCTGCGTATTTGTGTAGCTTGTGCTTTCGGCAGCACTGGAGGGTCCCCGCCCCACTGGCAACCCCCAATGGCCTGAGGTCTCTCCCAGCTGCCTGACCACAGCAGGCTCCTTCGAGAACCAGACCCAGAACATTCTCCATTCTTCAGGGGATATTCCTCCTGAGCCTCTTCCATAGACTCAGTCACAGGAAGGGCTACACCAGGCCTGCATCCTGGGGGAGGTAAGCTGTCACTGTTTTCCAGGTGTAGGTGGACAGCGCCATTAAGCACATCACTAACCAGCACAAAAGGCCAAAGTCTGAGACAAGGAACAGCGGGCTCTCCAGAGCCTTCCTCCGCCTCCTTGTATTCTTATGCGATGTTGACGCTCTCCTGTTCTGTCAAGATAACTCTGCAAGTGAGAGATAGCCCTCATTTTTCATTTTCACCACACCTTTGAAATTTTAAACATGTTATTTTTGTCTTTGGAACACAAAGCTCTTATTTTCTATTAACAAATCAGAATTAAAATAAATTATATTAAGTTGTGCTGTCAAGGTCCTTTCTCTGAGATTATTTCCACTGAAACATTTAATTGGGCATGATTTATGCTTCGATAACAATCAATATATTCATTCCCCGGTGAACTGAGAATCAAGTCCCTCTGTTTGAAGGAATCATTTATATGTAGTTTGTAGGTTCATTAAACAACACCCATAGCTGCACACTATTACCAAAATACTTTACTGAGTGAATTGTGATTCCTTTATTGGCTGATGTAGTAATTAAATTCATGGGCTATAAAGTAATACAGAAAACAGCTTCATTCTTTTTTGAATGAAATTCATTCTTTTCCGTTTTAGAAATTAAAACTAAAAAAATGTCTATATTTAAGGCAAAGTGCTTTCAAAACTAATCCCAGGGAGGAAGAGAATTCTTAATGTGGCAGCTTGTTGGAAATGTGAAGTTATTCCCTGCCAGGCCTTTCTTAAGCCCCAGTCGCCAACCCTTTTATCTGATTCTGAAACTGCCTCAGACATAATTGGGTTCCTTAAGACCTGTTTCCCTCACTGGACATGGTTGTGAACAAAGAGTACTGAACTGGGAAAATAATTAATTTTAATGAGAGAGACACTGGGGAAGTGTGAGTGGCTTCCTCTGTTTTCTTTGATCTAAAATAATGAATGTTCATGCAGCAAATAGAGCGGAAAGATTAGAGGCATCTAGTCCTAAACAGAGATGACACTTTTATACAATCTAATGAAATTTCTTTTTACAAACCATGTTCACAACTCGGTTTGCCCGATCATAACAGAACATCCTGGAGCTCTGTACTTTCAATCTGAGTTTGCACAAACTGGGTTGTACAAAATACACCATTAAAGGTACATGAAGGGTGTGCCCAGCTATTGCTATCTCTTCAAGCCATGGGTATAGAATTTTCTCCTTTTAGTCTTTAGGAACTTCTTTCCCTTTAGTTTCTTTAAATTTTTATATGACGAATATCCTACCTGCATTTTCTTCTGACATGTGAGAGGATTGTGAGCTTCTAAGGTGAAGACAATACCATAGAATCCCAGCGTCTCTCACAGTGCTGGTGCCTATGGGCTCAGTAAATCTTTGTTAAAATGAATGAATAAATAAATCACTTGTAAGCCCACCCTGAAACGTAGCCACTGTTGACATTTTGCTTTCTATAGTTCCAGTCTTTTATAAGCATGGATATTTGTACTGCTTGGGAGAGGCTAAACAACAGTAACAAATAAACCCTGGCCACTGTGGGGAGGTGGCTGTCCAGGTAGCGGGCAGAGTGGCTGTCTAGGTGGTTTTCCTCCAAGTAGTGACTCAGGGACCATGATGCTTCTATTCCGAGGTCCTGTCACTTCAACACATGGCTTCCGTGGTTGCTGCCAATGGGGAAGCGACAGATGGCGGAGGAAGACAGACTTTTTAAAACTGACTTGGCCTAAAAATAACACACTTCAACCCACTGGCCACCCAGCCTCTACCTACCTGTCAGTGAGGCTGGAAATGGAGGGAGTCAGCCCTGAACTTTCTGAGAGTGAATATGCCCCCGCAATGCACTTTCCGTACAGGACTCTGTCATGTGGCTCGGCCATAATTGTTTTAACCAATTCTTTATTGTTGGACATTGTGGTACTTTTTAATTTTTACATATTATAAATAATATTGTGGTTTCCAGGGGGAAAAACCCCCCAAAATTATGCACATTTCTGGTTATTTCAGTATAATTCACTAGAAATACGTTACTTTTCCAAAGGAGGCTTGTTGAGTTTTAGAGCAATGATTCTCAATCAGGGGCAATTTTGCCCCCCTGGGGACATTTGGCAATATGTGGAAACATTTTTGGTTGTCACTCCTGGGGGGTAGGTGCTACTGGCATCTAGTGAATAGAGGCTAGGGATGCCTTTAAACATCCAGGACCCAACAGCCCGTCATGACGATTATCAAGCCCCAAATGTCAATATGGCTGAGATTGAGAAACCTTGTTTTAAACCATAAACATGTCCTATTGAAATACATGAGTGTTAGTAGAATATACATATTTTATACCTTCTCACTGTAGTAATCCTTAACATTTGCATGGCACTTTACAGTTTACAAAGGGGCTTTCATATATTTTATTTCATTTTTCTCCTTACCAAAGCCTTGAAGGTGGACCAGAGAAGGCAGTCTTTGGTTAGTACACTAAGAATCGGAAAGGTTAAGGGATTTCCTTCTGATCCCATGAGTGCTGAGCTCTAAATCCAGTTTTCTGACTCCAACCCCCTATTTGTGAACACCTGCCTCATCTCATTAGGGCTCTGCACCCTGCACTGGAGCTCCATGGGTTTTGATGCCTTGTTCTGAGCTACCCCAAACCCACAGACACCCTCCTCACCCTACCTGGGCTCTGACACTCTGTGCCAAGCTGCCCCACACTATGAAGATGTCCTCCTCATCCTGCGTGGGTTACAATGCTCTGAGGTGGACAGCTGTTACCATCGCCCACTCACTCAGACTCCCTTCTCACCTCACGCTCTGACATCTGGTGCCTGGTCACCCTCTTGTGTGGACCTGCTCCTTTCCTTGCTCAGGTAGCCCCAGCTCCTTCACCACCCCCCACGCTGAGGCCTACTTTGCTCAGGCCCCCTTAATGCTATATAAATTTTTAATTTTGAAGGTTTTTGGCAAATTGCCATCAGAGAGATTCTACCAACTTACATCCTACTACCAATTTAAGAGGACTTATCTCCCTGACGTTCTCTGTAATGAAGTGCATCATACTCTTAGATCCATGCTCATTTAAGTTAAAAATGTCCATATCTAACTGTAGCCTAAAATGTAGTTGAAGTAAAATTAAGTACTTCTACAAAATAATTGGAATGTATATTCTCATTAAAGCCCCAAATTATGAATCCCTGAGCACTGTTAATCTTTAACTAGTAAATATCAGAATTTATAAAACAATGAAATTTCCTCAGTTATGTAATAGCATATTTTCCCCTGTTTAATAACTCAGTTGAGTTCCAGAAACATATTGTTGGTCCCAGATTTAATTGAAAGGAATCAAAAATTTTAATTTCTAATGGGACAAGAAAAACAACACATGAACAGTCTGTTTTGACTAGAACAGTTGTCAAATCAATAATTAATTGTTTGTACTTATGTCACTTTGCTTGGGGAAAAAAAGATTAAATTTAGGAAGAAAAAAGCCCCATCTCATGATAATAATGGAAGGCCTAGGCCATTTGATCTTGTGTCCTAAGTTTCTAGAGAAAGTCTCAATGCCACAGAGTGCCCTTGATCTCAAAACAGGACCCAGCCCACATTGCATGATAACCGGTAGTGATATCTATGGAGCGTTAACAGTACATTAGAAGGAACATTGTTCACACTGAAGCCCTTGGTACACTAATGGAAGCTCTTTTCCATTTATACTTACCCAGTAAGTGGTGCTAAACATCTACTTAGATTTCCCTGTAGATGGCCCCTGGCTGGATCAGACCATTCTGATGCAATTAGCAGGCCACTATTTTCTCCTTTCAGAGTGTGGTAGAGTTAGGAATGTTAATTTCAACAACTTCTAGAGCTGAAATGTGATAGATCCCAAGGAGTTATGACATTTATATTTATAGTTAAAAGAATCATAAGAGAAAAAAACCTTAATGATATCTTAGCTTAAGTTTTGCATAATTCCTAGATTTTACCAATTAACCAGGGCTTTTACAAAAATCTACTTGGTCACCATCAATTGGTATTAACTGATCAACACTTCAGTGCACATATAGTAGTAACATTCATCGGGTGTCAGGTGGGTGGGAGTGGGGAGGAGGGTATGGGTATATTCACACCCAATGGGTGCGATGCTCACTGTGTGGGTGATGGACATGCTTGAAGCTCTGACTCAGGTGGGGCAAAGGCAATATACATAACATAAACATTTGTGCCCCTGTAATATGCTCGAATTAAAAAAAGATCCCTTCTCAGGAAAACAAAAACAAAAATCTACTTGGTCTACTCTATGGGAAGAGTGCATTCAAAAGGTTAAAGTAATTTTACCAGCAACAAAGATGAGACCAGGGACCATTGTCACAGCAACACCTCAGCGATCTGGCATTATTGAGTAGCACAAGGTTTTCTGGACGAGTAAATTTTCATGATAGCATAGCTTTCTGGATAACCGTGATGCTTTCACTTTACATACTTTTGTTAATATTTTTCCTACAGGTTATTATTCAAGGAATTCTAGAGCTACAAAGGAGTTTACAGATTATCCAGTTTAAAATTTTCATTTTTTGAATGAGGAAATAAAGGCATTAAGGTTAAGATACATGCCCAAGGTCCCACAATGTCCTCTCTGGAGCAAACTGGGGCAGGCAGGTCAATGCCAGCCATCAGCAAGTTGTGGCTTCAACCACCATGATGAATTAGGGCTTCAGGGTCACTGAGGTTAAATGAAAACAGGGCTGCCAGGGTCGCAGGCAAGACTCAAGGGAGTGTGGTGAAGATGGGGTGGAGGTAGAATTGGAAGGCAGCAGCATTCACTGGGAGAATGTCTGCCCATGCTTCAAGTCTGTGTCTAAATAACACCTCCCTGCGAACTATTTCCTGGCAACTCCTTCCTGCCTAAGAAGAATAAATCCTCTCACAGCTGCATTGTCTTAGCTCTTTATCCAAGGTCTATTGTAGCACATATCACTCATATCACTTTATGTTTTGTATATGCAGCCTAAAGGAAGAAGAGATGTTGAATTAAACATTTGTGTCCTCAGTAACCCAGCATGATCTGACAGATGGTGGGTGCTCAAGATATATTAGTTGAGCAGCTCAATAAATTTATGAATGAATGATAAATGATGAAAAATGAACACAAATGATGTCTTGACCTCGGGTCACTGTTACAGGTAACAGTGATCGGCTGAGGATGAATAAGGCTTCAGGACAGCCTCTTCCCTCCTGGCCCAGGCTGCTCAGCCTTTCCAGTTGCTCTTGGTTCTATCTCATTTCTTACAGTTAGCTCAAACTCCCATAAAACTAAGCATATTAAATGAATACTAGGGACAAGCAGCAACTGGATTTATTGATTCCTGAAAAAAAAATATTTATTTCTTTATTTTTTCAACAAATATTTATTGAGGATCTACCACGTGCCTGGTGCTGTTATAGATTCTGTGCATTAGACACAGTTCTTGCCCTCATGGATCTTACATTCTACTGGGTACCAGACAATAGACAGAGGACACATAATAAACCGTTCAGACTTTGATGAGAATGATGGAGACAAATAAAGCAAGAAAAGGGGCTTGAAAAAGGGGTTGAGACTAATATTTTAGAGAGGCCAGTTAGGGAGGAATGTCTCACAGGGGAGGTGACTTTTGAGCAGAGACATATTTTGTCTCTTGTGCCTTAGCTCAGAAGCTCCTAAGATTCCAGGCTGATTTGGTCTAGAAGTCATCTTCTGGACTCCCCCCAAATCCTCTTTTCCACAGTCATTTTACTTGACCATTTCTAATGTAGTAGTGATGGTCTAGATTGCCAGGGCCTGAAAGCTATCTCTTTTCCTAAAAGTCATCCATTGGGTATGGCAGGACCCTCCATTCATTTTAGTTTGTCAGGTATTTATAAGGACCCATCACATACTATTTTTTTTTTTTTTTATATAGAGTCTCACTCTGTTGCCTGGGCTAGAGTGCTGTGGCATCAGCCTAGCTCACAGCAACCTCAAACTCCTGGCTCAAGCTATCCTCCTGCCTCAGCCTCCCAAGTAGCTGGGACTACAGGCATGCGCCACCATGCCCGGCTAATTTTTTCTATGTATTTTTAATTGGCCAATTAATTTCTTTCTGTTTGTTGTAGAGATGGGGTCTTGTTCTTGTTCAGGCTGGTTTCGAACTTCTGATCTTGAGCGATCCACCCGCCTTGGCCTCCCAGAGTGCTAGGATTACAGGCCTGACATCACATACTATTAATATATAGAAACTGGCCAGGCCTTGGAAATGTAGACAAAGAAGGGTAAAGACACGCAGCAGCCTTCAGTGAATTCACATATTAGTGGGGATGGTAAACACATAAAAAAGTTGCAAAAAAGTATGATAGGTGCCTTGAAAGCTATAGCGCCCTGGGGAAAAAAAGCAGAGCAGCTCCTGAGCCTGGGATTTTGGAAAGACACTTAGAAGAGGTGATGCCTGGTAAGGTTCAGGACACACTACTCCACATATGGCACCTGGGCATATTGAATAATTTAAACTGAAGGAATTTGCAGAAGCAGGAAGATCTCTCTGACCTCCCCCTGCCCTTTTCCTCTAAAGCAGATAGCAAAACGCTCAGGCGAGAGGTGGCCTCCCTATACTGGAGGAAAGGAACATCCTTATATTCAGAAAACCACGGGACACAGTGAGGAATCTGAACAAACAGGCCTTGCTAAGTTTCCTCCAGTTTTCTGCATGTACCTCAGCCTCTTTGTCCCGTTCTGTTTCTATAGGACTGTCCACTCTTCATCAAACCTACTACAAAAAAAGTCCATGTTTAACTGTTTCTTCAGGTCTTCATTTCCTTTTGAAGACTCTCATGTTGCATAAAACTTACATTAAATAAATTTGTATGCTCTTCTCTTGCTAATCTGTCTTTTGTTACAGGTGCTCCGGCCATGAACTTAGGAGGTTAAAAGCAAAAGATACTTTTCCTCTCCTATGTGCCTGAGCCAAATTGTAAAAGAGCGTGGTATTTTCCAGCCTGACATTGGCATAAGCCAAGAGAGATAACAGCATAGGCAAAACTATATGCATGGACCAAAAATTCTGTTTGGCCTTTGAGTCTTCTGATCTGGCTCATTCATAGGCTGTGAGGTGGACAGAGAAGGTACAGCAAGAGATGTGGCTCTGGGGATGAACATAGTTTAATCTCGAAAAACTCTACACAGCCAAGTTGAGGGGCAGCAATGTAACTGAGGGTTAGCGATATAGAGTGAGGCATTCTCAGGAAGGGCCATCAAAGTCATTGTGGAGAGTCTGTCAGATATGTAAATATTATGTACATGTTTATGTATACAACTGTACATACTCAGGGCAGGGGGGATCCACTGAAACTGTTAGGAAAACTGACCAGGTAAGGGTACGCTGCCTGAAATGGGGACAAGGAAAGACCAATGGCTGGAAGACGGGTTAGTTGACTGTCGCAGTGATCTTGGAGCGGTTGATGAGGGTCTCACCAGGATTGCATTAAGAGGATAAAGCAAAAATTATCATCATTGTTATATAAGAGTGGCAGTGCCAGGGTTGACATGACAGGACTGGGAGCTTGATTGGATCTGATGAACATAAGTGAACAACACTCTGTTCAAAAGGCTTTGTCTTCTTTTTCTCCTCTTCCTCATCATCTCAGCTCTGAAAAGAAAAATATGTCCTGGCTAATGAGCTTCAGTTTACATGACATTAGTTAGAATTTTTATTAACCAGCAGATGACAATTTCCCATTCTACCCCCGCCATTAGGCAATGAGTTTTAAATTGAAAGAGAGGTGTTTCAGAGGCCAGTTTCACATCACTGCTTTAATTTCTTGTCTGTCAATGTGTATAGATTTCCAATGCTACAGAAACGGACAGCTGCTGGGCAAAGGAACGCAGAGAGACGCCCATAGTTCCCTCTAGGCTTTTAGATGAATGTTTTGCAGCTACATATAATAAACTAATTTTCTACACCTACGCAGTTGATGGAAATGGAATTTAAGAGTCTAAGTACTGCTGCCCAATGCTCTGTCTTCTGCCTCCCCCACTCCAGCTGTCTTTGTACACCTCTGAAAGGCAACTATGGCTAAGATGAGGCTTACTGTATATATCGGAACGAAAAAAATTTCAGTTTAACACACTCTGGAATTATTTCAGAAGAGGGGACTCTTGAATGAATTTAGACTTGTCTCTGAGTTTTAAGCACCAATCAAATAATTTGATAAGGTAAATTAAGGAAGCCAGCAAATGTAATTCACCCGTTTCATCATCTACATTTTCAGATTAAGTGTGCAAAAGCACTTACAGGAGATGTTAGGGCTCCTTCCCGAGGGAAGTCATGTGATCTCTACCTCTCACAAATGCTCCTTTTTATATCAAAGGGCCATTTGTTAGCTCTTAACAGCAAATAGCACACTCTATCCTCCAAACGGCCACCTGCACGAGCCCATCGTTTAATAAAGACTAAAAAGCTCTATCCACCAGTGATAATGCAAGGGTCTTCGTGAGGCTGATGGAATTGGATTGTTTCAGGAAACCATCACAGGAATATCAATTTCTTAAATGGATTACATTGGGTCAAGAGCTGTGTTACAGCCTCCTTCTATTTTGGAAAAGATCTAAATCATTTCAATATCTCCTATATTAAAGTTTCTTAAATAGACCCTTGAAATAAAGTGAAATACTTATTAACTGCTATGTACCAACCATCAGCCAAAATTCTTCATCCACCTCTCCACTGCCCAAGACCCACTCTAGGGAAGCCTAACTCCCTCCCAGATGTCAGTGGTAGGTGCTAGGATAGGGTATTTGAAAGTCACCTGAGATGTGACGACGGATCCACTCTCCAGTGTCACTGCTCATCCTTTGGAAGTTTTCTTTCAAGCTGAAGGAAATGTGTTTGAGGTGCAGACCCCAAGTAGCCTGTGCTGGGGCTGCCAGTGGGACGGGGCACCTGCCTGGGCAGGAAGGATGAAGTGGGAACAGGGGCCTTCGTCATGCCCTACACCAATGGGCCTCAGATTTCATTGTGTATCCGAATCACCTGGACAGTGATCCCCTCCAGCCTCTCCAAGTGGGTCTGATGAAGAGCCTAAGAATTTTCATTTCTGACAAATTTCCAAGTGATGCTGATGCTTCTGGCCTGAGCCTGCACTTTGAGGACCACAGCAGCCTTTTGAGTCTGTGGCCCACTAGTATAGTACCCTGGTTTCGGTTTCTCCATTTCCTTGGGTATTATTTATTCTTAATTACTCCTCGCAGACTGCTTTTGTCTCCATCCCTGCTCTCAACAGTCATTGCCATCTCTGGGCCTTGACTTCTCTTTGACCCTACCAGAGCACCTGTCCTCTTTTCTGTCTCTCATCTTCCTTCTCTTCTCTACAGCTCCAGCAAAATCCAACTCTCTTCATAAAGATTGTTCTGAACAGCTCAAGCCCTAATTTCTGTCTTATTTTCCTTAATTCTTCTGGATTTTGTAGTCTGTAGTAAGTCTTAGTTGTTCTCAGACCAATCCATGGGGTTTCTCTCCTCAAGTAGATTGTAAGCTCCTGCAGGTAGGGGTTATTCACAGACAAGGTAGTGATGACATTTAATGTGCTGAGTGTTTGCCATGTGCAAAGCTTTGCACTAATCATTTTACATGTTCTAACGCCTGAGTTAGTACTATCATTCCCCTTTTACAAGTGAGGAAAACTGAAGAACAGAGGGGGTACATATGTGCTTAAAGTCACACAGGAGCACTTGGTGGGGTCAGTACAGTATTCAAGCCCTGGCCACCTGAGTTCTCTTTAACGAACTACCTGGTTTGTTGCCAGGGTGCCCGGGACACCTCACTCAGAGCAGTCAACATAGCACCTGGCACGTCGTGGCGAGAGCACTCTGTAAACGGCAGCCAGGCTCCCAGAAGGCAGGTTTGACTCCCAAGTGGTTACTGAAAAAGCTGAACAGACGCACAGCCTCCCTCTTCTTGTGATCGTTTTACTTTAATCAATGCCTTTCGCATTATCCTAAGTATATAGAGATGATGCTCCTAGAACAGGTGTGCACAGTTGCTTTACAGATAGCTCGATTGTCTTTGCACTGTGCTATTCACCGTCTTTTATTTTCTTATGTTCATGGGTGATGGCCCATATTTGCATGGGTGGGAGACAATTATGAGAGCGTCCCGTGTTCACTGAACAATCTTTATGCTGTCAGATTTGCCACTCATTTGGGGCCTTAATCAAAAACCCTGAACTTAATACCACTGCAGAGCACACAGTATATATATCAATTGCCAGATGTGAAGATAGAAAATAAACTATAGGCTGGGCACGGTGGCTCGTGCCTGTAATCCTAGCACTCTGGGAGGCCGAGGCGGGAGGATTGCTTGAGCTCAGGAACTCGAGAACAGCCTGAGCAAGAGTGAGACCCCGTCTCTACTATAAATAGAAAGAAAATTAGCTAAACAACTAAAAATAGAAAAAATTCGCTGGGCACGGTGGCGAGTGCCTGTAGTCCCAGCTACTGGGGAGGCTGACGCCATGGCACTCTAGCTCAGGCTAATGATAGAGACTCTGTCTCAAAAAAAAAAAAAAAAAAAAGGAAAAAGAAAAAAGAAAGAAACAAAATAAACTATAACATAAAATTCATGTTTATGATCATTTTCATAGCAATGTCTTTAAAAGTTAAACCAATAATGTCAATACAAAGTATTGATAATCACTATAAAATATTTACTTTGCAAACTCTCTAACAGTTAACTGTATTGCTGTTCTTTTGCTCAAAATCAAATGTCTCTCTCTTTTTTTTTTTTTTTTTGGCATATCTCTTGATTTCCCCCAACTGAACATGTCTATAAGTATGCTGAAAGCCTAAACTATTATTTGGATAGGGTGGCCTCTTTTAGCATATGAAGCCCTAGCATTTATACTTTCAAAGAATGACACACATGATGTATCATGCATCAAAATTCTGAATATACCACGCAGTAATGCTTGTCATTATACTCAGTTTTCCTTACAGGAAGTCTACTTACCTAACTCAGACTTTTTCCCCTTAAGTACTGAGGTATATGCTTTTATGTACTCTTGCTTCTTTCTATTTAAAAGAGAGAAAATCGTGTCACAGGCAGAAAGCACTTAACTCAAAACCCCAATGCACCCATTTCAGTCTGCATCACCTTGCAGCGCCAGCGCCAGCATGCTAATGTAAACAGATGAACTTTGAGGACAGTGAGCGCAATTAGCTACATGTACAGGGGGTGCAGTGGGATGCCTGAGTCACTCTGTGTGAGCTAAATTAGGAGGACAGCACCTCTTAGGGACCATAGGTGCAAAGGCAGGCCCAAGCCTCAAATGCCAGGAGGTAGGTTGCCCCTAGCCCTAGGAGAAGGCAGTAGAGAAGTCACACTGGTGGCAACAAGCAGAACTGAGCAGAACATGCTGATGTGAGAAGTCTTGCTCGAAGATGCAGTGAGGCACGTGTTGTAAATGCCAGGCCTCGATACGCCAAGCCCCAGCTTTGGGGTGGCCGGGCTGTTGCTCAGTCAAGCTTGTTGCCTGCAGAGCTATATTTTTGGCCTCATTGACTAAGGAGACTGTCATTAGCAGCCTCTAAGCCTGCTGCCTTCCGCATACACACATGGATGGTCCTTTTTCACTTACTTACGCTGGTGTGTGAGAGGGCTAAGGACAATAATGAACCATTGATCCCAGACTTTACATTCCTTTACTTTGGCACTTTCCCTGTCTTCCCCACACCCAATTATCTTACCAGACCCTTCAGCAAATCTTAACCTTGAGGATGCACCCAAATGCACTTCCCTGCGACTCTGACTTCCAGTGCTTCTTTGTGTTGGCGTGTTTGGCACAGGAACCTAGAAGTTCCTAGAACATTCCTAGAACTTAGGAACCGCAAGAACCTAGAAGTTCCTAGAACGTTTGCACTGAAGAGACTTGCAGATTTCTCTCTGGAGGTCCTCAGTGGGCTGGGTCCATAACTGGGTCTCTCTTCTTAACTATAGCATCCAGCTTCCTCTGGAAACATGACAGTCGTTGATTTATAACACAAAGGCTTTTGTCTTGCTGCATGTAGTTTCTGGCCAATTAGCTGTTCTTTCTCCCTTCACCCCAGGTCCATTTCAGAAAACCAGGTTAGCTGGTGATCATTGATGTGGTGATCATTAGGAGCAAACTCTGTAGGTGTGGATGTGTGTGCAAATTTAGAAACGTTACCACTTTCCTCCAAAGCTATTTCTTCCTTCTTAAATCAAGAGGAGGAAAGTTGCTAATTTCTTGGTTGAAATCATTTCTGTCATTTTACGATGTACTTGAGACTGTTGCAAGCAAATGTGTAGGTTTTTACTGAACTCTATCAGCTTTTAGAGCTGACGATTTCAGAAAGCCGCTCCAGATCTCAGGCTTCTAAAGAAACTGCCAGAGAGATCGAAGCTGCTATATCTGGCTCAAGCATCATATCCCATGCGCCTGAGTGAGTTTTGAGCAAGAAATAATTCAATAGAAAAAAAAAATGCCTCCATTTCTGCATAGCAGACACTCACCAATTAACTGAATGACAAATGCTTTTTGCCAGAGTGATCTTGTCCTTGGTATAATTTAAAGACGTTTATTTATCAAATACTCTTTGCTTTTGTTTTGATTTTATTTTCCATTAATATATGAGGAAGCGGTTCTGGGTGGTCTGTTGATAAATTGTCCTCATTGTGGTATATCTCTCCCCCACCCCCTTCTGCTCTGTGTCTCAGAGGAAAACCAGGAACCTCATTTTCCAGTTCTCTTTCCATAAGCCTCCAGGTTAGATTTAGCCAGTGAGAGGCCCCCCAGTGAGATGTCTGAGGCAATAAAGGAGAAGCCACTTTTCTTGGGTGCCAGCTACAGGCAGTTACCCAGATCTTTGGCTTCTTGAAGTCCTCCTGAGAAATACCCACTGTGGGCAACTTGATCACATCACCATCTCCAACTTCCCTTGAGAGCTCTGTACTTCCAGATGCCCTAAAAGCAACCTTCTGACTTTTATTTACCCAGCCCTTCTAATGGTTGTGTAAGCCTCAATTCCTCTGTCAAATCTCCCTCTCTCTAATCAAACAACCTAGAATGGTTTCTGTTTTCTGATCAAACTTTGACTGATACAGGGGCAAAGGATTCATTTTTCTCATGGCTCCCTTTCCTTATTATACAGAAGAGGTAGAGATATGAGTCGGTGAGAAAGTACTTACTGAATGCACACAACTATCATTGCAGAGTGATAGGTATGAAGACACACATCAAAAATAAGGTTCCTACTTTCAAATAGTTCCAAATAAAATAGAAATATAATAATGACCATGCATACATAAAATATAAATGTAAGCACAATAACTAACTAAAAGCATGTGCCGAGGAAAGATTGGATTGGGGAAACTTTTGGAGGAAACAAAATCACGAGGAGGTCTCCTCTCTTTCCAAATTCTTCTTCCAGGCAAATGCTCAGTGGAAGGGCTTCCTGGACATGTACTGTGGTCCACAACTGCATCCTGAGCTGCTCTTACATGACATCCAGCAGGGCAGCATCCTCACTGTAGGCCTGGGGCACAAGAGGAGGGAAGCCTGTGAACAACAACCCTCAAAAATGGTGTGTTTAAATTTTCTGTCCCTTCCTGTACATTCACAGAGTGGATCTGGGAAGAATTTGAGGATGAAAATAATGGTCATGAATAGTTCCATTAAAGGGGGCTCCCATCAGTTAGAAAGATTTGGGCTTCAAGAGACAAAAAACACTAACTTGAACTGGCTAAAAGTACGTGGAATGGAACACATGCACAATCAGAGGCTCGGCGATGCCATCCACCCAGCCTTTCCTATCCTCTACTCTGCTGTCCTCAGCCTCAGTTCTATTTTCAAGCTATTCTCCTGAAGCAAGAAGGCTGCAGCATTCTCAAGTGACACACCCAGAAAGGAACCAAAAGGAAGCAGGGTTTCTGGTGTTTGTATCTTCAGAAACAGAGAAAACTTTCTCCTAAATCTCTCCAGCATTCCACCCCTCTGACACGTCCCACTGGCTAGAAGTGGATCACAAGCCCATCCCTAAACCTATCATTGGAAAGAGAATGGGGCCATAGCAATTGGCTTAGTTCAGACAGCATTTGATCCTGTAGCTGGGATAGGTCCCCTGCTTTGTGCCACATTGGAGTGGGATGGGTGCCTCATACTGGGGCTTTGGCAACCGAAAATAAGGAGGGGATGTATATTGGTTTCTCTGGAAGCTGATCAAAAAGATACTTCTTGTAACAGGAAGACAAGAGGGACCCTAAACTTGCCAGAGTCCGTGTTGTTGGACTGTTGGAAAAAAAACCGATTGGATTTTTAAAGGATATTCTACACATGAGGTGGGGTATTAAAGGAATTTTTTAGAAACAAACTAGTCTGTAACTTGGGGATGATAAAGAATTTCCCTCTGTAAAGATGGACGATGCCACTTCTATGCCCATGATGCAGAAACTGTACCTATAGAATTAATCAGGGGACGTTAACTCATCAAGAATACGAAGGTCATCATTTTTGGAAGGGGGGACACTTTTGAGAGGCTTCCCATGCTCTGTACATTTTGCTGTCAAACATGTAGATTGAAGATGGGGATGAAGACAATGAAGATGAAGAAAATGATAATCCTCTAAAAGGGTCAAAATCCTAAATCCTTTTTTTTTTTTTTTTTTTTTTTTTGAGACAGAGTCTCACTCTGTTGCCTGGGCTAGAGTGCCGTGGTGTCAGCCTAGCTCACAGCAACCTCAAACTCCCGGGCTCAAGCAATCCTTCTGCCTCAGCCTCCTGGGTAGCTGGGACTACAGGCACGCACCACTGTGCCTGGCTAATTTTTTCTCCTATTTTTTTTTAGTTGTTTTGGCTAATTTCTTTCTATTTTTAGTAGAGATGGGGTCTCACGCTTGCTCAGGCTGGTCTCAAACTCCTGAGCTCACGCAATCCTCCCCCCTCGGCCTCCCAGAGTGCTAGGATTACAGGCGTGAGCCGCCACGCCTGGCCCCCTGTTGCTTTTTCTGCCACAAAATCTGGAATACCTCTCTCCAGTTCAGATCTGCAGCCCTCTAGGTGTTTTCGGCTACTCTAAAAGGCGCCTCCCAGGTCCTGCCAAAGTGAATGTCCTAGGAGGCCCCTTTGAGAACTGCTTGGCTCAA
Source organism: Lepilemur ruficaudatus (assembly GCA_963574885.1). NCBI lineage: Eukaryota > Metazoa > Chordata > Mammalia > Primates > Lepilemuridae > Lepilemur > Lepilemur ruficaudatus. The sequence continues at coordinate 663 of CAUYRT010003188.1, read as the reverse complement.
GTTTTGACTCAGCTACTCCCAACTTTCTGGCTAACTTTGGTGACAATCAGTCCCGCTATTTTCATGGGATGTGGTGACAGACAAACAGCCTGGGCCTTCATTTCATCGATTCAGACTGCTGAATCCCAGTTGCTGGGAGACAGTAGTCTGCTGTGGATCTGGAGTCTCTCCAGCAAAGGCACCGGTTGCCTTTCTTCCGGACTGTCTTTTCACAGATGTTTGTATAGTGAACAACCTTGGAAAGTAGATAGTGTCTGCCACTGGAGCAAAGGGCAGGCCTGCTTATTGTCCACTACAAAAGATTTGGGGTCCCCAAACTCAGGTGTAAAGATGACACCTGGTCCTCTTTGCATTGCCTTGTGGAACTGGTGCAAGACACTGCTGGTATGTGGACAATGGCAGTTGCTGTGAAGGATCAACTGTCCTTTGTCTCTGAGCCAGACGCCTTGTGTCTTCTGCCAGTATCCACGAAACTGTGCAGGCTTACTCTTGCACTTGCAAGTAGGGTAAAGTCGCAGACCGTTCACAGTTCTTGCTAATGGTGCTACCGAGGAGAAGGAGGAGGAAGAAAGAGATGAATGAGTGAGGATGTGGGGCTGAGGATGGCGATCGGGATTTAGTGGTTTGACTCAGCTCATTGGATCTGCTTTCAAGGATCTCCAG
>CAUYRT010003185.1:0-29056 GCA_963574885.1 Lepilemur ruficaudatus | reverse complement strand
CTTGGGACAACGATTCTGTACGAGGATGACACTGATGACAGGGGATGTGTCATTACACCCCTGCCAGAGTCGTCAGGGTGTCCCACAGAGGGAACTGGTGTGACGATGGCTTCAGTCGGCAATAATGTGTCAACGCTGCTTCATCAATTGTAGCAAATGTGCCACATTCACGCAGGATGGAGGAAATTGTGGGGGTCGAGGGTGTATAGAAACCTGCTGCAGCTCTGTTCAAAGTTTCTGTAAACTTAGAACTATTCTGAAAGTTGTCTATTAATTAAAAAACAAACAAAAAAACCCCCACAAAAACGCAACCCTAAGGCCCAGGACTGTTTTCCCCAGGACAGGACGGCCTGAGAGGGCCCAGCGCTCTGTGGTCAGGAGTCAGGAATGAATGGCTGGGCCGGGGCCTGGGGCGTGGCCACTGGAAGGCTGAGGGCAGTGGCCGGGGACCCCTGTCCGGGAGGCGGCTGTCCCTGGGACCCGGGCTCCCCTTGCTCTGCGTGCAGAGGTCCTTTCTGACGCCACCTCCCCGCTGTGGCTCTGTCCCGAGCCAGAACCTCTGTCCGCGTCCAGCCCCCTCTCTACCGAGTCCTAGATCGAGGGAGGGCAGCTACTGCTGCGGGGGAAACTGAGAGCAGCCGGGCGTGAAGGGCAGAGCAAGGTCGTCCTGAGATGCTGCAGTCACCATAGAAGGGGCTTGGGAGCTGCCTTGGCCTCAGGAAGGGTCTCAGGGTGGACACAGGCCCAGGGCCACTTTCCACCTCAGCCAGGCCACCGGCTTGGAAAGAACTGATTTGACCAAACTCACCGGATGGCCATTTCAGCCACTATCAGACTCGGTGATTTGGGTAACTGCCATACTTTGGCGTGAAAATACATCGATGAAGGAATTAGGCGGAGTCACAGGCTCGGGAATTTCTCTCTCGGTGAGGATGCGGGGCACACAGCACACGGGCGTTTCATCAGCCCCCTCCCGAGTGGCGGCAGTCACTGTCCCACTTTACAGACCGGGACAGAGGCTGGTAACTTGCTCAAGGTCATACTGGAGGTTTGCGCCATAGAAATGGGCCTTGAGGGTGGTTCTGCCAGACTCAGTGGAAGCCTCCTCCTCAGCCCCCATGCTGGGGGTCCCTCTGGATTTCCGAGTCTGTCTCCCTTGTTTTCCTGTAAACCCTGAGGCCTCTGCACACCCTGCGCCTGGCACGGTCTGTGACAGGTGCTCAGATGCTGCTGTGACGACGCTTCAGAGCAGCCCTCCCAGGGCCGTCCACGAGCAGGCTCCTGCGACACTCCAGACAGAGAGTCCTCTGGTCCCGACGACCAGGTAAGAGGAAACTGGCCTTTGCTTTGCACCGCTCCCGGCTCTTTGGTTGGGTGACTGCAGGATGCACGGCTACAAGCACCCTCAAGAGGCAGGTGACGTGAGCAGACGCTCCAGAGCCCTGGACGCACGGCCTGCACAGCCACTGGCTGGCTGTGCTTCTTCACATGAACCTGTCACATCTCACTCTCACCATCATTTGAAAACACGGTCTGCAGGGATTTAAAACAATGAGGTGCAAAGGAAACACAGGCACTGGTGTAACTACACAATCTTCGTTAGTATGTGCCAGACACATTTTTATCTTTCCCTTCTTTCTCCTGCTGCAGTAAGATTTTGCACCATGTTTGAGTTCTGTGGCTTCAGCAAAGAGGGTCATCTGTGCACACTTTGGTTATTACTAAAAATTTACAGGTGTTTCAAAGGTGGAAAACATGAAACAGAAGGAAAACTTGTGCACTCAGTTCTTTAAAGCCTGCATCAACTTTCCCAGGGAAGTTGGGCGCATTATTTCGGATTCCAGCCCTATTTATCCTCTCCCGAAAGGTGCTAAAATAGGCCACGGTGTCCTTGGCCCTCCCTTTTTTATCTAAACTCAACACATTTGACAAATAGCAGGGAGCGGAGTTCCGGGCCGGGAGGCTCAGGAAGTATGTGTGCTGATATCCGAAACACCGCGGGCCTGCTACGGGATCCTGCCCCAGGACGCTGCAGGTCTCACTCGGTTCCCGGAGGAGGCCGCGCTCCATCTAGACCGCAGAGCTCCGGCGAGAACAGGTCCTGGACAGACACGTCCAGGGCGGAAGACGGGAATTCTCTCCTGTTAGTTGGGCTTGGCGATTTGTCACTAAGTGCCCCAACGCCAGGTAGACGCGAACTGAAAGCTCCTTGGAACAGTAGATCCAGGCAATCGTGCTTGTTCCCTGCCGTGACAACACCTAACCGTGTCTGTCCTCATCACCTGCGGTCCGTCTCCAGACGGGGATATCACGGAAGGTAGTTCTCTGGATGCACGGCCCAAATTTCTACGCTTTGGTTAAGGGTGTAATTTGTAGCCAGTTGGAACTTCCAACGCACAGTTTCAAAGCGCAGCGCTGTGCCTGTGACGGGGTTTACTCTCTCGCTGCACGGATAGACCCAGGTCGCCTACTTCACATTGTCAATGAGGCAACCCATCCATTCACTTCGTTGCGGGCTTCTAGACTCTCAGTAAACCATTCCTGGAAGGTTTGTGCATCTGCCAAAAGTATTTTCATTGTGTCTTTGTGCTCACAGACAGCTTTGGGACTCCTGTGAAAGGTTTAAATTTTTGCTGTTGGTGGTGTTGCTTGAGAGTCACACAAAATCCACGTCTAACTCTTCCGGGAACATGCAAGACTGAGCTCGGCTGGCCGCGCACTGCAGGCGCCTCCCTGGCTGGCCCACTTTTAGTGCCCAGTAACCGTCCCTGGCAACGTCCATCACTGATTTAAATACTAGGTCTGCTTTTCTATTTCTTCATCACTTACAGGTCATCTGCACATTACGTTTTTAGTTTTAAAGTTTTGTTTGACAATTTGAAACTTTGTTCATTTAAGGTTTAAAACCTTTGCTTGGCAGTCATCTGTGTCCCTTGGATCACTGCTGGTTGGGAGTTGGGGGCAGGCCGGGCCCCAGGCGCGTGCAGCACGGCAGCCAGCTCCCCAGACAGGCCCCGGGCCACTGGTGCCTCTCGTGGGATCAGGGCTGGTTTGGAACCGACCGGCTCCCGGTGCGAGGCTGGGACGGTTTGCTCGGCCTGGAGCAGGCTGCCCGGGCTCGGCTCGTGACAGGACGGCCTGGCAATGCCATGCAAACTGGGATGAGACTTGGACAGCAGGATGGACCGTGTTTGAAGTCATTAAAGTGCAGCCTTTGGGGACCGGCTCTGGACGGGAGAGCAGCAGCGGAGACACAGGGAACCCTGCCAGCGCGGGAGCCGCGGGCAGCAGCTGCTCTCCCAACACAGCACGACGGGCTTAGTTGAGGGGCGTTTATTTGCTGTGCTATGTTTGTGTTCATCAGCACATCGAACTCCTTTGTAACCTTTTCCTCGCGTTCTCCGGGAGTCCTAGAATATCCCAGGAGTTTCTAGGAGAAGCTACAGACGCTCGCCAGGGATGAGCTGAAGCGCTGTCAGCTTTAGGGGGAGCAAAACCCCCCGGGAAGCAGGCTCAGTGCATTTTACACTCATTGCAACTCTTCTGTCCCTCGGGAGAGTCGGGAGGGAATAAAGTCGTCTCGCACAGCAAGATATTTCACCACCGTTCCTAGAAATTACTGCAGTATAGACTTCTATCGGAAGAGGAACTTGCCCGAGTGACGACACACCCAGGGGCCCCGCCCTGTGACGCTCACCGGCAAGAAGCGCCCTCCTCCCAGCGACGTCCATCACCCCTCACTCTCGCCGTCCCCACGGCTGAGCCCAGCGGGCCACTCGGCGCACTGTGGGGGCTGCCGGGGCCTCTTTCTCACCTTCTCGCCTCTCTCTTAGCCAAGTCTTCGAAATCCCTGGATCTGCAAACCCTTAGGAGCCACAGAGGATTCCACCTGCGAGGGCCCTTGCCCTGGGCACGTAAGACCCGGAAGGTGAGGCCCCCCCGCCACCCAGGCCTCCACCTGGAGTGTGCCCACCTGCCCCATGGGTCCGTCCCTAATTCACAACCACGTGGCCACCAGGACACCTGTTCAGAGAATCGAGACAGAGGCGTCCCCATCGGCTGCTTCCTCCAGGGGCCTCTGACCATGTGCAGCCATGTCTCACTCCCAGGCTTGGCCCCCTGGTCCCTCTGCGTCCCCACCGCTCAGGCGCGAGGAAACCACAGAAGCCACACGCGCCCTCAGACACACCACTGTCCCTCGCTGTCACGACTGTGCACGTGAGTCTCCTGGGCCTGGCATGCCCCCCGCCCGCCCCAGCACACCGCACAGCCTCTGAGCTCCAACCCGAGTCTCTGCACAGCAGCTCCATCACCCGCTGGTGACAACGGAGGCTGTTTTGGGGTCACCCGCGTATCCTGCACACGCTCCTCTCAGGGAGCACATCACGCTGTCAGATGAACAAGGCACAACCCAGACGGCTCGGACTCCTGCAGCCGCCCTGCCCGCCTGCGGGGCCACAGCAAAGTACACGGATTTGACTCCAAGACTCTTAAAGTCTGGCAAGTGTAAAACTTTACCACCGGACACAGAAAAACTAGCTGCTCCTGTCCCTCTGTCTGTCCATGTCCCCGATGTCTCCTGGGGAGGCTGCTGCCCAGGGGTCTGTCCGCCTGGGTTCTCCCCGAGAAAGCCCTGCCTGGCTCCTGCCACTCCGACCTCTGGCCTGTGCATTTTTCCTGTGAAAATTGCCACCCAAAGGCCACTAAGGGGGATCTCTCTACAAAGCAAAGAATCATTTTGAAAATGAATCAGTGGGAAGGAGCAGTTGTATAAGTTATAAAAATTGGATTAGACGTTGAATGTAAATGTCTAATTAGCTGAATACAATAATTCGTAACATGAATTTCATGTGAATTAACTCAGTATTTTAAATGCATCAATATTGATTTTTTAAAATCACCTTAACTCCCTTTTTCCTAAGATCACAAAGTAGTTGCACATAAATTAGCTCATACATTCTGCAAATATTCCTGTGGAGTAGGACGGTACTTTTGATATTAGCTTCATTTTTAATAACTGAAGGATCACAGATTAACGCCAAGTTCCCCGAAATGAAAGCTGAGGCAGGAAAGCCACTAAAGGGTCTGATCTTCCTCCAGGGTTGAGGCATGCAGACAGGAGAGTCTCAGTTTTTTTCCCACACGAAATATTCCCTGATTTAACATTCGCCTTCCCTTCTGTAATCATTTGCCTTCTGTCTATGAGGTTAGAGTTAAAAAAAAAAAACCAGTAATTACAGACGGGTTCTTGGATATTTCAGAGCCAGTCCCCAAGACCTTCCAAATCAACGCAAAGAATCCTCCGTACGTTGTCACACGGACTCAAAGGAAATGAACAGGTGCTCGGTCAATCAGCATGACAGGCAGGGACTCTGCGTTTCGGAAGTCATGACGAGACCTCGTGTGCTTGGGGCTTGGATGGTGTGTGACAACGTTAATATTTTGACCTCCACTTAAGGCTGTTTCCAGACCCCAGTAAACGTGCAGCTCGGTGACAGCTGCCTGGAGCAGGGGTGGCCCCTGCTTCCACGTCCCTGCGGGGGAAGGGGCGCAAGGGGACACTCACCCAGCCGGTTGCAGGGGTTCCGCTTGAAGAGAGCTCGCAGCAGACCCTGCGCCTCCATGCTGAGGAACTGCGGCATCCCCAGCTTGGCTCTGAAAAACAGAATCGTATTTCAGGACCATGCTTTAGGGTGACAAGGAGGAGCCATAAATAGGTCCTTCTCGGCCAGCATTGAAAGACCCCAGAATCACCCGGGGCATCAGAGCATGAACATTTTGGTCTCAGGATCCATATTCAAAATTAAAACTGGGAAATTTTTATAACCTCATTTAATAATTCATTTTAACAAATACTTTTATTGTTAACAAAAATAATCTACGATTTAAGAGTAAAGTCATTAAAAATAACAATAACATCGTTAACATACACAACATTGTTAATGGAAATTATCTATGTTTTCCAAAACCGGAAAAAAAAAAGCCCTTAGTGGCATTGTTTTGTGTTTTGGCAGGTCTCTGCCTGGCTCCACAGGGGACAGAGGGACCCTCTCACCTGCCTCTGTCTTCATCCTGGTGTGACCCTGTGAGGGCAACCTGGGAAGGGAGGCCCTGTAAGACCCAGGATGGTCTCAGGGCGCCCACGGTCCTTGGACCACACTGAGAAGCCCAGGCACAGAGCTTGGCGTTGTTCCTTCCAAAGTTCTCTGTCCCTCCCAAGTGACAGGCCCCAAGGCCACACCTGTGACTTGCTGAGGGGATTATTCTACCTTTAGAGAAAGTTAAGACCTCGTTCTCTCTTAAAATTCAAACAGACAGAGGTCATCACCACAGAGACCGTGGGCTGCGGCCAAGGGGTCTGCAATTCGAGGTCACCTGACAGAGGTCAAGGCTGTTTAATGAAAGGACAACAGCCCAGCTTTGCAGAAGGGCCCTCATTGTGGGGTTTCCTTCACGCATCTCTCTTCTCCCCTTTATATAATGACCTGTTAAATAACTTACAAAACTCAGCGTGTGGTGTTTCAGGTGCTTCTCGATTTTATAAAAGGTCCATGTTCATTTGCAAACAGTTTGCAGAGCCAGTCACGAGGGCAAACGTCTTTATGACTTTCCCCTCCACTGGCTGTGATTCTGGTTGCTTGCTTAGCAGGGAGGGACTGATTTGGGGTCCCCCACCCCCAGGTCCTGTCCTCCCACCGCCTGCTCCCTCCTTGCCTGTCTCGGGCGGCCGTGCTCAGCGGCACCTGCTCAAGTTTAGGATGCCACACGAGAGGGCACTGGGCCAGACTTCCCTCTACGGTTCTGAGAGCAAATCCATTCTCTTGGCAAATGACTCTTCATGAGGATTAGGCAGAAACATGGTTTGTGCTCAGTCATTTGTGCAAAATGACGCTATTTCCTGCCAACATCAGCCAGAAGGGCTCAGACGCCACAGGGATGGGGCTGACAGGCAGAGAAGGAGGGGACCTGCTTCTGCGTTCTCTCTGCGGAACTCTCTGAGTCCCGGTGCTTCTGAAGCCTGCCCACCATCATGTCTGAAAACCCAGCCACCGGGCATCCTGGATGATTTTACTGACGGAGACTCTATCCGCGGTGGAAGTGGGGGAGGGACTGTACCGCTTGCCCCACCCGCCGTCATGGCAACGCGGAGCCGGCCCGTCGCCCCCTCTGCTGCCGTCCACGGCACAGCCCAGACTTGGCCTGAAGCTCCTGGTGTCAGGTTGTGCCGAATCTCAGGGCGTCTCCCCACTACTCACTTGAGGATGAGGGCCATGGTCTCCTTCCGGTCCTTCCCCTGGAACGGCAGGGACCCCGTGAGCATCTCGAACTGCAGAGCAACAAGAGCAGGGGGTGCATTTGTTCAGACAGCCCTGACTTAATGGCAGAGCACCCCGGAGGGTCCACGCACAACCCAAGTCCTTCCCTTACTCAAAATCTCCATCGCCAAGTGCAGGGTGGCCTGAGTGCTTGGGGCACGTTTGTGCTAAAACCGCCTCTCGGGGCTTACGTTTCCGTGGGTGGGACCAACGAGCCACGAACATGGTCAACACTGAACTACGAGGCAGGTGAGCAGGTGCTAGGACAGTGGAGGAAAGAAAGGGAGTGGGGTGCTGGGTCGGGGGACAGTTTGGGCGAAGGCACCTTACGTGCGGTTTAGGGCCCCGTCCTGCCCTGATGGCTGCTGTGGAGGGGACGGGCCAGGAGGAGGAGGAGGAGGAGGAAGAGGACAGCGTGCTCATATTGGACACTCATGTGCCAGGCCGGGCAGGGCAGAGCTCCCAGCGAGAGATGCGCCACGATAACAGCCCGTGCCCGACACCTGCTGCAGACACCGTGGCGGCAGCGATCTCTCGGGTACGGGCTGCCACACGCCCGCGCTACTACTGCATCGTCAGTGGGTGTTTGCTAGGATGGAGCTGGGGTAGAGGACCGAGGCAGGTGGCCTTTTCTGGGCAGGGATTTCATTCCTGCACCGACTCTCCTGGGCACAGACAGTGCCCATCACGTGGACTCTGGAAGCAGGTGCCGCAATCTCGTGGCCTTATCAGAGTAAGGTGCACATCCGACCACTTCTCGAGAAAGAAACCAGTGCAGCAGCAACGACAAATCTTTTTCATAAAAATAAGATCCTGAATCTAACAGAAATGTGCTGAAGCCTCAGTCCCACCCATGCCTCTAAGGTCAGTTCAGGTCACGAGAAAGCAGCCTCAGCACAGGCGCTCACAGCCCCGCTCATTTTGCCCTCGGATGGCTTTTCGTGGCGTGTGGCTCTGCCCCGTTCAGATTTACCTTCCAGTATCTTCCCTACACATTGTGAAAACCTTGGGAAACATACAGAAGTAGAAAGACCAAAATAATCACACATGATCCCGTTGTCCAAAAATATCCGCAGCTAACACCTGTTAGCTCCTTCTAGCGCTTCGTTCAAGCTGCTTTGTTCTGTTTTAAAAACACAGATCAGGCTTTGCATACTAGTTGTTTTTTGTTTACAGAATACTATAAAACTTTCAATGCTTACTGTAAAATCTTTATAATATCACTTTATTGTAGCTATAAAGTAGCCAGAACATATAGTGTATCTATTACTGTACACTTGAGCTGTTTCCCTTTCTCTGCTATTACAAGTAACACTGAAACGTACATAGAAGTTTGCCTAATATTTGGAGTTACCCTGTTGTCAGAACAATGCCAAGAGTGCCAAGGTAGACACCAAAGAGCCCCTGGCTCTGCGGGGAGAATCAGGAAAGGCCTCCGGAGGTGACACTTCCCTCTTCGTGCCAGGGGCAGGTGGCGGAGGGACCAGCTGAGGACAGGCCTGGCTTCTCCCTTTCCCTCCTGCCTCTCCCCTCTCCATCTCGGGATCTCCCAACCTTTCCCTTTGTGTGTCTTTGCGAGTCTCCTTTTTCCTTTCAGTTTCTCCTTCTACTTCTTTAATTTTCAAGGACTTTGACCAGAAAAATTTTAAAGACACATTTTACATTATGGAATAGATTTTATGGCCCCAGGACACCCGCCTAGTGTCTGTGCAGACATGATATAAAGACATTCAAGTTCCTAGGTGCAGACGTAGAAACCTTCCACCCCATGTATATTTGGGTTCATGCTAATTTTCACAGCTAAGTGCAAGGACTTTGTGTTTGAAATTAAAAAAATATTTTTAATATGAAAATCACTGCATCCCTTGAAACCCTCACACTAAACCGGTAGAGCATTAAGTATCTGGAGGGTGTGACCCTTAATCTACGTGCACTTCCCAATGGCGGGATTTCGGGAGGGACAGAGGCTGCTGGGGACACTCGGCCAGGACTCCCCGCCACGCTCGGGGGCTGCTTTGCAAGTTTCATGCTCCGCTTCCTCCTCTCACCCCCGACCTCTGAGCCGACCTGGGCACGGGGGCCACTCAGACGACAGCGACCACTGCACTGCGCCACCAGGACGGACCTTACCATGAGCACGCCGAAGGACCACCAGTCCGCGCTCTGCGTGTGCCCGCGCCGGTTCACCACCTCCGGCGCCATGTACTCGATGGTCCCGCAGAAGGAATAAGCCCTCTTGTCGTGGTCGATGGCCTCCTTGCTCAGCCCGAAATCTAAACATAAACACAGCGCAGGCAGCTCCTCAGTCTCTGGTGTTCAGGATGTCCCTCATGGGCTCCTGCACGGTGGGCGTCAGGCCATTGACGTCCCTGTCCAGGGAGGGCCGCAGAGCCCCTCGGGTGCAAACGTGACCTGCCCAAGTGCCGCCTAAAGCCCAGCAAGTCAAACTCCACAGGTGTGAGGGAGCCCTGTGAGTCTGCACATTCAGGAGTGCCTTGTAGCAGCATCAAGGAACCGTGTTCTTGGTAACCGCATGGGCCAGGCGGAGGTGCATGACAGCCCTGGGGCAGGCGCCAGGAGGGAGATGGAGCGCGGTGGCCCTGCCCTGGCAACGCTAGTGTGGACAGGTGGTGGGTGGGGCCTGGGGGAGCGGGCGAGCCAGCTTTGGAGGAGGGACAGGTGTTCACCAGGTGCCCCAGAGCCAGGAAGGGCTTCCCAGGGAAGCGGCTCCAGAGCCGGAAAGCGTGAGAGCTCGGGGCCGAGGGTGGCGGAGGGTGGCGCGTGGCTGAGTGTGGAGCCAGGCAGGCCCAGGGCAGTGGGTTGGACAGCGGTGCCCAGAGACGCGCTCGTCCTAACCCCAGACCTGCGACTGGGTCACCTCCCACCACACAAGGGACTTTCGATGTGATTAAGCCGGGGATCTTGACATAGGAGATTCTGCTGGATTTCTGGGTGGGCCCGACCTCATCACAAGGGTCTTTATGGGGGGGGTGGCCGGAGGGGGATCTGGAGATGCTGCTTGCTGGCTCCTGCCATGCCACAGGGCCCGGGCCCAGGCATGTGGCCGCTTCTAAAAGCTGGGAAAGCCATGACCAGGACCCTCCTGGAGGTTCCAGAAGGGCACCCAGCCCCAGTGACACCTTGGCTTTAGCCCTGTGACACTTACTTTGGATTTATGGCCTCCAGAGCTATAAGATGATAAATTTGTGTCGCTTTAAGCCACTAAGTGTGTGGTATTTTGCTACAGAAGCAAAGGGCAGGACGCTGATACAGCAGGGTGTCATGTGGTCAGAGCGGGGTGTTTTCAGTTTGATTGAACTTGCTGGTGGCTGCCAGGTTAGAGCTGTAAACAAGGGGTGTCAGGCAGCTACCGTCAGGGTCCAGGCCATGCCACGGCTGAGGGAGACAACGGTGGGATGCGCTTGCCACAAGCGAGATCCCGGATATCCGCCCATGGTCAGCCCCCATCGAGGTTTGAAATTAATACTCAGTGGAGCCAGAGCGTGGCAGGGGGAGGGGACAGACACCGCCTGGGGAGCGCCCGCAGTTCTGGGTGTCCCAGCACACAGAACATAGCCTGTCCATGGCTATGGAAAGCTCAGCCGACTGGGACAAGCGTCCGGCAAAGGCGGGTGTTCTGGCTGGGGGTGGCAGATTCCTCAGGGCAGAGAGGAAGTCCCCGGGGAGACAGCATCTTTCACAAACCTGTGATCTTGATGTGTCCCTCTTCGTCCAGGAGGATGCTGAAACACAGGGGAGGAAAAGACGCTTCAGGAAGAGACCCAGCCGTGGACTGGCATGCTCAGCTCGGAGGGTGGCTCTGGGTGAAGCCTGGCCCGGGACCACCTGCTGTCTGTGGGGGGGGCCTTGGGTTGCTGTCCCCCCACTCCACGGCCTTCCCAGGTCAGGGGAGTGCAGGTGCACGTGTCTGGGAGGCAAGGGCACCCCCATGCTCCCGTGTCTGGGGGACTGCCAGCTTTGACCTTCCTGAGTTTCCAGAGAGGGTCTGGGAACCCTGTAGACTGTTCTGAGAGACGTGCAGGACGGAGAAGGTCCGGGATTGGCCCGGTCCGCGGAGACCCAGAGCCTCCCGGAAGGAATGTTCTGTACCCAGGAAGCAATAGATAAGCATAGACCCCCTTTCTCTTCCCAGATCCCCTCCCTGAGCACTGCGCGGCTCTGGGGACCAACCCCAGCCTCCGGGGCAGCCTGGGCACCAGCCTGGGCCTCATCACTGAGGAGCTCCCGGGGCCCAGTGGGTTCATCCTGTGCTAAGTCCTGGTCCTGGCTGGGCACCCCCACGGCCCCCAGGTCCATCCCGTTCCCTGTGTCCTCCACGAGAGCTGGCTTTGCTGGTCCCAGCTGCCCTCCACAGAGGATGGGTGGGGCCTGGGAGGGGCTGGGTGCAGCATAGCCCCCTCCTCTGTGAACTTCCGGCTGGCGTCCGGGCTGCAACACCTGGGACCCCCGTGACCCCAAACCTTCCCATTTCTTTTTTGTCTGTCATTAAATCCTAGTCCACCAGACCCCAGAGCCCTAAACAGACCAGGCTGGACAGAGACAAAAGCAACGCTTGGAGGACTAGTATGTGACACCTTTGAAAACATCTGAAAAAGGAAGGAAAGGCTGACACATAGGACAGCACGGAGAGGCTGGAGGACGTCACGCTCGGTGCAGTAAGCCCGTCACCAAGGACAGATGCTCCACGACTCCGTGTGTGTGGGGTCCCCAGAGCGGCCCAATGCACGAAGACAGAGAGCAGGACGGCGGGTGCCAGGGCCCGGGAAGGGGTTAGTGTTCAATGTGGACAGAGCTTCAGTTTCACAAGATGAAAAAGTTTTGGAGGTGGGCGGTGGGGACGGCTGCTCAACAATGAGAATGTACTTAAATCCACGTGGACATGGTCAAAACGGTAAGTTTTATGTTCTGTGCATTTTACGATTTTTTTTTTTTTTTTTTTTTTTTTTTTGAGACAGAGTCTCACTCTGCTGCCTGGGCTAGAGTGAGTGCCGTGGCGTCAGCCTAGCTCACAGCAACCTCAAACTCCTGGGCTCAGGCGATCCTTCTGCCTCAGCCTCCCGAGTAGCTGGGACTACAGGCATGTGCCTCCATGCCTGGCTACTTTTTTCTATATATTTTTAGTTGGCCAATTAATTTCTTTCTATTTTTAGTAGAGACGGGGGCTCGCTCTTGCTCAGGCTGGTTTTGAACTCCTGACCTTGAGTGATCCGCCCGCCTCGGCCTCCCAGAGTGCTAGGATTACAGGCGTGAGCCACCGTGCCCGGCCCATTTTACAATTTTTAGAAATCTGCCATGGACTAAAAAAACCCTACCATTTTATGGAAATGGGAAAGAATAGGTTATAGCATATAATTAAGATGATTTATAATTAAGGAGGTAAACGTGTTTAATCTTTGCCTTTCTCATACTCTATCTTTGCCCGGAATTAAGCAACTTTCAAGATTAATTCCCTAGTAATTCTAGTTAGACAACAAAACCTCTTTCTTCAACCCTGCAATTAAATACTACTATTTCTAGCTGTAAGGATCACTTTGACCTTTACAAAGAGGGGACCCGGCGCTCGCTGCCTCGTGGATGCGCAGGGTGAGCTTCGAACACGCGAGAACCGACAAGCAGAGCGGAGGGATCCGCTGATCCGTCGGCGCAGATGTTTACAGCGAGGAGAAAGCTAACGGGAGTCAGAGGGCAATTAACACGAGATTAACTCCTGAGGTGACCTTTGCAGGGACCCAAGGTCACAAGCCAGGCTCGTGTAGTCACCTCTTGATCAGGGACAAGTGAAAGGGGATGTCTGGAGCTCAGAGCACCGTGGGCGGGTCAGTCCCGCCTGCTTTGAGCTTCAAATCCGGCCTCACGCTCCTGTCCTCAAGGGAGACAGCAGCTGCTGATAAGACGCCGCTCGCTCTCCGCGGAGTCACGCAGGGTAAAGCCCTTTTGCAAACACAGGTTGGCGAAACGCTTGGGACCAGAAGTGTTTCAGATTTTGGCTATTTCAGAGTTTGAAATATCTATATATAAAAACATAAAAATGAGATACCTTGGAGATGGGACACAAGTCTAAACACAAAATTCATGTGTGTTTCACATAAGCCCTATACACATAGCCTGAAGGTAGTTTTACACAATATTTTTAATGATTTTGTGCAATAAGCAAAGTTAGTGTTTAAGCACTTACGTGTGGAATTTTCCACTAATGGTGTCATAATGGGGTTCAAAAGGTTTTAAATTTTGGAGCATTTGAGATTTGTGATTTTCGGATGAGAGATGCTCACGCTGTATTTGCAAATGTGTTCACAGGTGCAGCTAACGATGTTCCACTGACTAGTAGCTAAGTCAGAGCCTAGAGTTACATGGGCAGGCAAACGCGTTTCACATTCCCTGGGAATATGTGATCTGCTTTCTGGGCAAACCTCAACGTTTCCCATAACTGATGCCCCTAACCAGTAAACTGGCTTTAGGGCAGAGCTTGTCTTTTTCTCAGCTCCGTGTGGGTGGGGGTGTGGGGTCGTGAGGCAGGAGCTGGAATGCATCTCTTGAGCCCGCGGCCCTCGGTCTCAGCTCACGGGCTGGGACTGCTGCCTTGTACCCACAGCTGGTCGTCCCACCAGGTGACACCTTGTCTGGGGGGCAGGTGCAGGCCCTCCCTACTTCACCTGGGGAGGATACTGCCTGGGTCGGTCAATTGAACCTGAAACACCATGTGTCAGATCGCTCCTTTTCTAAGTGGATCACTCCTAGTTAACATGTCAGCTCTACAGAGAAGATGTAAAAAAACCCCGTAACACCTAAAATGGGAAGACTATTATTTTGGAGAGACTTTAATATTTTAATTTAGAATAGATTAGCTGAATATCCTAGAAATAATAACATTGTAGATTATCACTGCCACAGACACACAAATCTTGGTGAAATTTGAGCCTGGCAATTCTGAATATGTTGTCGTTTAGACAAATTCTTAGGAAAGCTAATCTGGTCATTAGAAATGAGCCAAGTGGTTAATTAAGGAGAGGTTCACTGGCCACGTTTTGGGGGCTTGTTGAAGTCACTGAAAGGCTTCCTAGGTCTGGAGGACGACAGCAGAGCAGAGATAGGAGACAGAGACACAAACTAGCTCGGAGGTGGCCGTGTTTGAGACGGCCCTGGCTGGCAGGGAGGGCGGAGCGTGGCTCAGGACATGGGCTCCGGCCTCCTGCGCTTACAGATAGGAACCTGGGCCATCTCGCTCTGAGCTTCTCCTGAGGACCAGCTGGGAACCCGCCTGGGAACTTCCTGTATGGGGCAGGAAGTGGCACCTGCTTCCTCTCCTTGGGTTCCTGGGCGGTACCTGCCGGCAGGAGCAACTCCCCAGCCCACCTTCTGAGCGACGCTGCCCACGTGGGCCCACAAAGAACACAGGCCCATGGGGCGTGGGGCTCATGCAATCTGTCTCCTCACTTACTTCTCGGGTTTCAGGTCTCTGTAGATGATCCCCAGCCCGTGGAGATGGTCCAGGGCCAGGGCTAGCTCAGCCAGGTAGAACTTGACGTCCTCCTCGGTGAACATCACCTGGCAAGGAAGACAGGAACAGACTGCTGACTCAGGTCGTGGGTGGCGCGTTCCGCAGAACCCTGCCTGGGAGGCCAAGCGCAGCCCGAGAGAGCACACGAGGGTGGTTCACACTGCAGGAAACCACGGCCTTCTCACAACACTTTTCTGGCTCTTAGGATGGAAAAATGAGTGCCCGTCACAGGGTTAGGAGAGGTGGAGGAAGACAGCTTCCCTGCAAGGTGGCCCTGCCGGCCTTGCGAGTAGCACTCACTGACAGCTCTCTCCTATGTCCTCACCCCGGAATCTCTCGGCTCTGGCTGGTGTTCCTGGGCTTACAGTGGAACATGGACGCTTCTCATGTGAGCTCACCACATTTTAGTACAAATAATAATAATTATTATTTTTTTTGCCATTGAAAGAAGATTTTATCACTTACAGTTCCCCAGCGAAGAGGGCACACTAGAAAGTACCAGCGTACGTTTTAGTACAAATAATTAAACCGCACTGTGCAGGCTTGACGAGGAATTACTGACAACGGGTGCTCAATCTCATCCTTTCTCCCTTCAGTTTCACATCTTGCTCTAAACTAGCATGCAAACTAGTAGCCTAAGTGACCTGCCGTGGACCCAAAGTAGGATTAGTTCCAGCAAACACCACACGACAGTGATCAGTCACGGGCGGTGCGTGCCTCCCACCGAGGCAGGCTGGTGGGGGAGGCTGGTGGGTGTCGGGTGGGTGACCCTCTGCCAGGCCCCCTGAGGCTGGGACAGCCCAGGGCTGGGCAGTGACCAGGCTGGAAGCCCTAAGTGCCCACGGGATGGGGCACACTCACCTGTGCAGCTAAAATGTGCCCAAGGCCCCGGTGCCCAGCAGACCTCAAAGCCGTTGTCTCGCGATGACTAACCCCATGCCCCAGTTGCTACAGTCAGCACTTACTGTTCTTAGTCGCCTTACCAGGAACCAAGTCATTGTCACAACCCGTGTTTTACATTCCCCGTGAGAAATCACAGGACGGGAGCCAGGCGGTCGGGGGCATTGGACGGTGAGTGACGTGGCAAGGAGCCCTCACGCACACTGTGCCACTGCCCGCGACCACCACAAGACGAGGACAGAGCAGCCACAGGCGCTGGGAGCCAGCTCCTGCGTCAGCAAGCAGCCCCCCTCGACCTCCTGCTGTCGGGAGTTTTGTGCCAGGCGAGGGGCTCCTGCTGAAAGCGTGGAGATTATGGGAAAAAAGGTGGTTTGAACCCCACTGCGACAGTCAAAGCCACTCTGCTGGGAACACGAGCGAGGGGGGTGGGCCACCTGCTCTGTGCGGTGCCGCCACGTCATTCTGTTTTACGTAAGAGAGCATCCCGCAGAGTCATCAGAGTGAAAATTCCAGCACGATCTCTGCCGTGGGCACAATCTGCTTGTCCACTGCGTGAAGCAGTAGGGGCCACAGAGCGTTCACGGCGCACTGAGCAGCATTCCAGAAAGGTCTATGTAGGCGCTGGGAGGTCAAGGAGAAACCCTGGGGTTGTGAAAAGCAGACGGTCAGGAGACCTCGGGCCGTGTGCCCAGACCTGGCCAGACGCTGCCGAACCCAAGCACACGCGAGAACCTCCTCCCACACGTGTGGGCTGTGCTGCACCAACGGGAAACAAAGTCTGTCCCCACCTCGACCATAAACCGACCTCCACTTCCACCCGCTCTGTATGGGGAGTGAACGGTCACTGGCGGATCCAGGCTTTGCGGGAGCAGTTTCCCTGGGATCCTTCCGGGACCACAGGTCTCCTGCTTCTGCACCTTCTTTAAAACCAACGCACACACCACACATTACGCACCCTACACTCGCATGCACCACACACGCCACATGCCACATACCACACACGCCACATGCCAGACACCCCACGTACCACACCCCCCACATGCACATCACGCATGCTACACCCGTCAAGTCACACACCACACGCTCCTCTCCCCTCCGCCCTCCCCGATCCCTTCCCCTTGAATTGCAGGCAGACCCTCCCACTCTGCTGCCCTTCCCGGGGGGCAGTTACCTCCTTGGAGAGCCGGGTGAAGAGGTCCCCTCCGCGCAGGAAGTCCAGGATCAGGTAGAGTTTTCCTTCCGTCTGAAAGGCTGTGGAGAGAGACATCTGAGCGTCCGGACAGCGGCACAGTCTCCTTGGAGGACAGTCATTCACCCGTACTAGGTTCCTTTGTGGTCCCAAAGCCCAGCTCTCTTTGGCTCAAATACCAGGTTAACCTGTGAGGCTGCGGTTTCGGGGACACGGCTGCAGCCCTGGAGCCCGCCTGTGGGCAGAGCGTGGGAGCCCTGGCCCTGGGCAGAGCCGTTTCCTGCTTCTTTTAAGAGTCCTGAGGTTTTTTTTCTTTTCTTTCTTTTTTTTTCACCCCCCTCCTTCCTTCCCTTTCTAATCACAAAAGGAATTAAAAGACACACAGGGAGAAAGCATTTGCGTATTCAAACATGTTCTCATCATTGCCACTATTAGTATCAGGCTTTGGTCGCCACTGAGTCTTATTTAGAAAGTCGCGTTTGTTGCGACGTGTTTCGTGAGTATGTGAAGGTGGCTCTGTGCTCACGGAACGAACGCCGCCTCTCTCCTCCCTACGGAACCATGTTCTTGTCACTAAGGGAATGGGGGCCACCACTTGACTTCTTCTTTCGTGGCGGTGCTGGTGACCGGCCAGTCAGGGGCTGCACGTCACCGCAGTGGGGCTCCCGTCCTCGGTCTGGTGGCTGTGGGCTGCACTGCAGATTCCCTTTATGTTTTAGGCCACAGACAGTCCACACAGCTCTTGTCCACCGCTGACAAGGGCGTGCCCCGGTCAAGGGGGACGAGCCATGTGTGAAGATCAGCAGAAACCGGCCACCGGCGCTGCGGTCACGACGCCAGTTCAACGCCTGGCCGGCCCATCCCTTGGACTATATTTTACGTACATAGGAAGTTCGGCTGGAAGCGGTCCCGATACCCCTGCATCCCCAAAAACTTTCCATTTCCTAAAAGAAACTGCTAGAACCCTTATTACACGCTGCTGGTTTAGACACATATGCCCCTGGCCAGAAAGCGCTTTGTCGAGCTGTGTCAACTGAGTGTCGATTAAATGCCCCGTCCCAGCCCGGATGGGCGGATGGAGATCTCGTGCCAGCCACAGACAGAGCGCAGAGCGCCTGCTCTTCACGTCTTCAGGAAAACGCGCTGGGAACCGGTTTCAAAGATGTCAGCAAATCGGCAGCCGTGGAGGCGGCCGAGTGGCAGCACGTGAGCCTCCCGCCTGCGCGGCCGTCGGGGAGCTGGCGCCGTGCCTGGCCTCGCCCAGATCGGCGGGGGCCGGCGCGCCTGGCACAGGACGCATATTCGCTCTTACTGCTTGTGAAAGAACCGGCCCCCTAATTCCCAAGCAAGACCGTGTCCTTCGTCATGTCAGAAACGAGCCAGCCAAGAGCCAGAAGTCTCCTCTGTCCCGTCCCTGGGGCAGGAGGTCACGCCTTTGCCGTCTCCCGCACGACGAGGTCTGGTTTTGGTGTCCTTTTCTGTACTTCCCTCACATTGAGCAGTGAATGTTCACGCAGTCTGGCGCGGCTCTGGAGTCACCATTTCGTTAAATTGTTTTTTTTAATGTATTTATTTATTTATTTATTTTTGAGACAGAGTCTCACTCTGTCGCCTGGGCTAGAGTGCCTTGGTGTCAGCCTAGCTCACAGCAACCTCAAACTCCTGGGCAAAAGTGATCCTCCTGCCTCAGCCTCCTGAGTAGCTGGGACTACAGGCACCCGCCACCATGCCCACCTAATTTTTTCTATATATATTTAGTTGGCCAATTAATTTCTTTCTATTTTTAGTAGAGACGGAATCTGGCTCTTGCTCAGGCTGGTTTCGAACTCCTGACCTTGAGCCATCCTCCCGCCCTGGCCTCTCTGAGTGCTAGGATTACAGGCGTGAGCCACCACGCCCGGCCGCATTAAATTTTTTTAATTTGAGGATTTTACTCATTGTTCCTCAACCGAGATGAACAAGCAAACTGAGAGAAGCTGTGTGGGAAAGCAGACCTGCGGCCTTTGGTAAATTATTTGATCTGGCCTCAAACAATGGAAACAATAAACTACTCCGAATGGAAGTTTTGAGGGTCCAATGAGCCGCTAGCTTTAAAATGCTTAGTAGCATTTTAAAAAACACAGTAGCTCTTAAAACGTAGGTGTTACCATTTATGGTTTTAAGAAATTACTGGATCACAAAGCATTTTATTTTGAAATAACAAAAATATGTCACAGATTCACCCCAGTCTAGAGCAAGGAACCTTTTTACTACATTATCAGGGTGATAATTTAATGATAATGGGTAGCCCCATCTAAAATTAGGTCTTTGGGATGAGGACAGAGCATCTTGCTCTTTTAGAGAAAATGAACACAAAAGAGACTACGGAATGGGGGATAAGATACCTTCCTCCCCAGCCAGGCGGCACTCTAGGACATAGGGAGGAATTTCTTCTTTCGGATCTATTAAAGAATTTTCCTTTGTTCTGGAGAAGGTCACCCTGAATCCTCTCAGAGGTGTCATTTTAGCTCTATTTACCGTAATGAAGCTTCACGATGAAAGGGTGGTTCACTTCCGCCAGGATGTCCCTCTCCATCTTGGATCGGACTCGGTCCCGCACTGCGGAGCAGAAAGACAAAGGCTTCAAGGCGGGATCGAGAGTCCGAGGAACTCTGGGTATGAAATACTGGATCTAACTAATCCCCCCAGCTTTGTATTTACAAAAATTTCAAACGTACACAAAACTTGAAAGAGCAATATAATGATCCAAGATTTAGGAATTATCTACATTTTGATACATTTGCTTTCTCTCAACCAAAAAAAAAAAACTGAAAATAAATTGTAGACAACCCATGCTCAGCACACCAATGTCATTCACCCCTCTTATTTTTCCAGCCTAGGATCCAGGCCAGGGTCACTCATATTGGTTGTTGAGTTTCTTTGTTTTGCTCCTAGAAGAGAACAGTCCCACACCCCACTCCCCGCGGTACTTTTTGCGGACTTTTTGGTAAGTCCAGGCCAGTCTTCCTGTAGAATAGTGGTCCCCAACCTCTTCAGTACCAGGGACTGGTTTCATGGAAGACAATTTTTCTGTGGACTGGCGGGGGTTGGGGGGATGGTTTTGGGATGATTCAAGAGCATTACATTTATTGTGCACTAATACATGATGAAATAATTATACAACTCGCCATAATGCAGAATCAGTGGGAGCCCTGAGCGTGTTTTCCTGCAACTAGATGGTTCCATCTGGGGGTGATGGGAGACAGTGACACCGAAGTGTGTTGCTTATGTCCACTCTGCTCCGTGATCTCATTTTGGTGGCTGTCACTGCAGAAACCCTGCTTCACAAAGACAGGACGTTGGGAATGGAAGCAGGCTTTTCAGTGCTTTTGTGGCAGTCTCAGGATATTCCACCTTGACCTTAATCCAGAACGTATGGAGATTTGAATTTGTCTCAAACACGCTTTCGAGGCCGCTGTCATTTGTGATCTCGAGCAGTCGATCCGTTTCTAGCACCGACAAAGTCGATTCACCCGGCTTATTCACAGATGGGCTGCAGGTCCGTTCCTTCCCCGTTCGGGGTCTTCTGTGGTTGGAAAGTAGAGCTCGAACTCTTTTGAAAGCTGAGATAGGTGGTCATGCACCAGCTGGGAGAGAGAAGGCCCTGGCTCAGTCTCTGTGTCACTGAAATGGGCTGACAGTGATGACTGTTTTTTCCTAAAAGAAATCTCTGGAGCAGCTCTCGTAACTCAAAACTCTGGCCAGTGATCTGCCTTTGGAAAGCCGTCTCACTTCTCCGTATAAGAGAAGGCGTGTGTGCTCTGCATCGGCCTCCTCATAGAGCTGCATGAACAGACGTGAGTTAAGGGCGTGTACTTTAATGAGGTCGATAATTTTAATCACATCCTGCAAAACGTTGTTTAGCTCAGGTGACATATTTCGGCAGCGTTTCTCTGTGGATGACACAGTGTATAGACTCTCATTCAGAATCGACCTCCTTGACTCCAGTAGTGAAACCAGAAAGCCGTCCAGTGATGGCAGCTGCTCCATCCGGGCACGTACTGACACAAAATGACCAACTCAGTGTTCCTGACATGTAACCATTCAAAGACGTGAATAGCTCTGCAGCTGTGGTGTTGGTTGGCAACAAAAGTGCACATAACATATCCTCACGCACAGGCTCATGAAAAATATATCGCACAAAACCAAGCATTGTTGCCTTGTTGTCAACATCAGTAGACGCATCAACCTGGATTGCGTATGATGGCGACTCATTAATCCTCTCTAACAATTGTGCCTCAATGTCCTCTGCTATTTCATCGGTTCATCTAGGTACGGTGCTGGCCGAAAGAAGAACACGTGCCAATTTTTGAACTGCAGCCTCTCCTAAAAGTTCATGGCAAACGTCCTTAGCAGCAGACAGGATCAACTCCTCGCCAACAGTGAAGGGCTTCTTAGCTTCAGCAACGCGGTCAGCCACTAGGAATGATGCTCTCAGTGCAGGCACAGTTGATGAGGTGGTGGCCTGCAATAATTGCCTTCTGTTCTTCATGTTCACGCTTTTTCTTTTGAAAAACTCTAAAGGCTTGTCTTTTAATGCAGGGTCCTTGGTCTCCATGTGGCAAAGCAGTTTTGAAGTTTTCGTGGCTTCACTGGATAGCTGGTCACCACATATTGTGCAAAGTGGCTTGGAGATTGTGAATCACCTGTTGCAATGAATCTGTAATTTAAGGAGGACTCTTGGTATTTTCTTTTAAATGCAGCTTTCATTTGTTGGCAGTATTAGCACCTTCTGCTGTGTCATCATTGGGTCTTTCCCCCTCTTCAAAGAAGCTCTCCAAAGACATTTGCTTTTCATTCATTCTTTTTTTTTTTTTTTTTTTTTTGAGACAGAGTCTCACTGTGTTGCCCGGGCTAGAGTGCCGTGGCATCAGCCTAGCTCACAGCAACCTCACACTCCTGGGCTCAGGTGATGCTCCTGCCTCAGCCTCCCAGGTACTGGGACTACAGGCATGTGCCACCATGCCCTGCTAATTTTTTCTATATATTTTTAGTTGCCCAATTAATTTCTTTCTATTTTTAGTAGAGACGGGGTCTCACTCTTACTCAGGCAGGTTTTGAACTCCTGACTTGAGCGATCCTCCCTCCTCGGCCTCCCAGAGTGCTAGGATTATAGGCGTGAGCCACCGCGCCCGGCCTCAGTTTTGCCAGGGTTAGCCTGTGGTCTTAGCAAAACTGTGACTGAAGCAAGTGTGCAGTACGGGAAAGAGGCAAGGACGGAAGCTGTAAATAAAATAACGGGTGGGCCACACACGGACTAAAATAAGTGTCGGATTCTGGCTTAAAGCTGCCACCAGATGCAGCTTAACTGTCACTTGCCGCTCGCTGACAGGGTTTCTACACGAGTCTGCAAGCGACTGATCTATTACGGTCTCTGTGCAGTCAGACCTCTCTGCCGATGATAATCTGCGTTTGCAGCCGCTCCCCAGCGCTAGCATCCCCGCCTCAGCTGCACCTCAGATCATCAGGCATCAGATTCTCATAAGGAGCCGCAACCTAGATCCCCCGCATGCGCAGTTTACAGTAGGGTTCGTGCTCCTATGAGAATCTAATGTCACCGCCGATCTGACAGGAGGCGGAGCTTATGCGGTGATGCAAGCGACGGGAAGCGGCTGTAAATACAGAGGAAGCTCCGCTTGTTCACCCGCTGCTCACCCCCTGCTGTGCAGCCCAGTTCCTAACAGGACAGAGACTGGGACTGGTCTGTGGTCTGGGGCCTGGGGGCTGCAGATGTAGAATGTCCCACATTCCACCAGGTATTCGGGCTCTCTGGAGTCCACCTTTGTGTTTGGTGCCAGGCCGGTTTCATGCTCCCCGCAGTTGGCGACGGTGTCACTTTGTGTGCAGCGGTGATGGTGGATGTGACAGCCGGGCCCCACCTGCCCCCACCGCCGTGCTCTCTGCTCAGGTTTGCTCACACACAGGACCAGGGCGAGGCGGCACCCCCCTCGCAGGGCTGCTGTGAGAAGCGTGTGGTGACTCGTCAGTGTGCAACACTGACGCCGTGCTGGCCCACCGGGCACGGTGTCATGTCAGCGTCCTGTCAGGAGCACCTCTCCTGTGCACTTAGACTCCATGGGTGTCCCCTGACCCTCCTGTCCAATGGCCCTGTCCATTCCTGAGCCAATGCCAGACCCTTGTCATCGAGGTGGTGCCGTGATACCCTTAGGGTCTAGACGGGCAGGACTCTGGTACCCATGTGGCAGCACTGGGGACAGAGCTGTGGGTCCCAGTGGCCCCCCTGCAACCAGCCTCAGCACCTGCCTCTCCACAACCCTCTCCATTCCTAACTCCCCCTGACCCAAACACCAAGGCACAGGGTGGGGGGCGACTCCTCGTCACTCATGTCCAAGCTGACATCTGGAGGTCCTTCTGCCTCAACTAACAGCATCAGAGTTTTCCTACTGGAAAGCCCCAGAGAGCACGGAATTTAACCTCACTGGTTTACAGAAGAGGAAACCGAGGCTCGCTGCAGAAAAACAATGTTGCTCAGAGTCAGTCGGCTATCATGGCAGGGAGGGAGCACCTGCCACCTGTCCACTGGTGGGGAACACAGTGCCCGCCAGCGCCTGTCATCCAGGGACACGGGGTGGCACCAATCACAGCACAGGAGACACATGCTGACGGGGAAGGAGGAGAAGCCCAATCTCGGCTGAAAAGGATTCAGTGAGTGGGGTTGTGAATGGAAACTATCACCAAGTAATCAAAGCTAAGAGGGCGCTGAGCGTTCTTATTTGACACGACTCTATACCCCTGGCGTGATTCTGTCTCTGGGTAACAGCCCTGAGGTTGGGGCTCTTCTCCACTCTGCTCGCAGCACCTGAGTGCAGGCCTTTCCGGAAGGCTGCGCCGCAAAGCTAGTCTTGCACCCTTTCCTGTTCCCCATTTGTGAGCTCACATCTTAGTGATTGGGAGTCTGCATTTTGGTCAGTGTAGGTTTCTCTCTATGCGGAAGAACTGCAAAACAGGCCACTGGGATCAGTCAGCCCTGCTGCAGCCGACAGCCAAGTGGCGCAGCCGCCGTTCCTGCCACCCGGCCTGGAAGGCCTCCCTCCTCCGCCTCGTCCCCGGCCGCTGTGCTGCCGGCTCCACTCCTCAGCCCCCTCTGCCGGGCGTGGGGCTGCAAGGCTGCAGGTGCGGCCCAGGACGTGAGTCCAGCGGGGCACACCTGTGAAGAGGGTGGCAAGGGGCCACCAGAGGTGACTGGGGATGGGCCCAGGAGCTTTCCACGGAGGAGGAGGAAAACCTCATGAGAGCCCTGGGAGTCTCAGTGCTCGGTCAGGAGGGCACAGGCCGAGGGACAGCCCTGCAGGGCGGTGGCTCCGGACACTGCCCATGGAGGTGGCTGGGCTGGTATGCAGAGGCCACTGGGCAGGGACGTGGGGGCTGGGGAGTGGCAAGACCTCAGACAGGGGGCCAGAAGGACTGTCACACAGCGCACACTCATGGCCTGGTCTGCATTTGAGATGTCACGTAGAGGATGCACATTGGATGCATTGGGGGGGGGCATCCCACGCTATCTGTCCTGCAAAGGGACAGGTCTGGCCCGGAGGAGGGAGAGCCTGGGCCACGAGATCCCTCAGCTGGGAGATGAGAAGGAGGGAGCCGCATCAGCCTGCCCCGGCCTGGCTGACGGGGCAGAGAAGTCGTGGGGATGTGGGGAGAGGGCACGTGCAGACCTGCAGTGACGGAGGGTTTGAGCGCCAGGCGCTTGCGGGGGTCGGAAGAAATGGTCGCAGCTTTGCTGGGAACACGGGGCCAAGTCCATGCCCCACAGCTGGAGCCCACGGCACTCGGGGGCCACCCCACGGATGTGCAGGGTGAGAGGAGCACCACAGTGAGGACCTTGGTGGGGGCACTGCTGTCCTCAGGGATGAGGGAGAGGGGATGCCCCACGCTGTGGTCTGCAGTGGGAAGAGAAAGAGATGACGAGAGGGAGAAACTGAGGGTTGTGAGAGGAGGGCGTTCGGTGACAGCGGGTGCCCCAAGACTGTCGACCAGGGCGAGAACCGCGGGAGGCCACAGGTGGGCTTCATGTGAGCGAGCAACGGTGGGTTCACCGGGGACTGTGTCCCCCAGAGGAGCAGGCAGCCGGTGTGAGGGCACCGGTGCACGACAGCCAGAGAAGCGGGCGTCTCTGTGATCCCTCTGGTGTGACTTACCTTTTTTTTTGGAGACAGAGTCTCACTCTGTTGCCCAGGCTACAGGGCCGGGGCATGAGCCTAGCTCATAGCAACCTCAAACTCCTGGGCTCAAGCGATCCTCCTGCCTCAGCCTCCCGAGTAGCTGGGAGTACAGGCATGCCCGGCTAATTTTTTCTATATATTTTTGGTTGTCCAGATAATTTCTTTCTATTATTGGTAGAGACGGGGGTCTTGCTCTTGCTCAGGCTGGTTTCGAACTCCTGACCTTGAGGGATCCTCCTGCCTCGGCCTCCCAGAGTGCTAGGATTACAGGCGTGAGCCACTGCGCCTGGCTGTGACTCATTTTTATCAAAACATGTCATCCATTCATTCTTGGAAAATGGTTCTCGATGTGCATAAACATAAGAGCCTGTTTATCAAACACAACCGCAGCCATTCACCAGGGAGGACGCGCTGAAAGGCGGGACTTCACGCCAGCCTCCCGACGGTAGTAACAGTTGCTCTCTGGACACACGCTAACTCCCCCTGGATAAGGAACGTGGAGACTCCCAGGTGGGTCTCCTGTGTCCAGGACCCTCCCTCTGCAGCAGAGAAGGAACAAGGAGGAAAAGCAGAGCGATTGCAGGGGAGACGCTGTGAACAGTCCCTCCGTCTCCTGCCTCCCCCGTCACAGGGTCCAGCGGCCGCGGCCAGCGTGAACAGCACAGGAACAGTCTCCGGGGAGTTTGTGAAAGCAAAAACTAGGATCTGTTCATGCAACAGAAGACACAGAAGATGCTGGCTAACGGCCTTGAGGGAGGAAAGGACATTTAAAACAGTGGATGCAGAAGGCCTTCCCTCACAATGACAGCAAAGGCCTGACAAGGAGACACGTGGGTGGTAGACGTAGGCAGACTCGGCAGGGCCAGGCTGGGGGGCTTCTAAAACGGTAAACGAGAAGTCTGTCTGTCTGTCTATGTCTCTCTCTCAGAGCTACCTGGGGCATCAAATCACATTAAACTCGGTAAGGGAAACTTCTCAGCCACTTGTCATGCAGATAACAGGGCAGCCACCGTGGACTCGTGGGCTCTGCCACGCCCTGGACGTGGGCTGCTTCCTCACGGTGGAAACCTCATCCGACGCTCTGGCCAGGCTTCCAGCACTATCCTTGATCCCGGCAGAGCAGAGCAGGCGAGAAGGGCCCGCAGGAGAGGTCTTCTGTCACCACAAGGTGCCTCGTCTTCCACCCTTTTGTCCCCTGAGTGCCCAGTGACACAATGTGCTGAGCAGGGTGGTGGAGAACAGCGATTCTGTGTTCCTACACCATCTTCCCATCTCCTCGCAAAGCTTAGCCCTTGACTCTGGTGAGGATTATCTAAAAATCTGCTAAACAGGATTGACATTATTGAACTCAGATCTATTTGGAACGAAGAACAATGTTAGCCACGTATCGGAGGTCAGCACGGGCAACGGAAACCAAAGGCCACAGGAAGCCTGGTAAAAAATTACAGACTTCTCTTCAAATTTCTAAGGGCCTGTCTAGTTACACTGGAGAAGTAAATGCAGATCTATCTCCTCTCTACCTGTACTAAATAAATCCCAGGTCTATTAAAGGGTTAAATGTTCTTTAAAAAATCAAGCCATAAAATTAAAATAACAAAGGTGAACGCTTATCTGATGCCTGGATGGGGAATCTCTTTTTAAATAGAAGCAATGGAAGAAATAACACAGGAAACATTGACACACTGAGTTACAAAACATCTAAAAATTGGTCATCCAAAAAGATCATAACACTAAAAGCCAAGCAAAAAAATTAGGGTTATCTCACACAAACAGAAAAAAGACCAAGAGCTGAAATAAATACAGTATCCAAAATACTATCATTACGTCTAAAGTAACAGAGGAAGGAAC
Source organism: Lepilemur ruficaudatus (assembly GCA_963574885.1). Classification (NCBI taxonomy): domain Eukaryota; kingdom Metazoa; phylum Chordata; class Mammalia; order Primates; family Lepilemuridae; genus Lepilemur; species Lepilemur ruficaudatus. The sequence goes on along the minus strand of CAUYRT010003185.1, from coordinate 2,059 downwards.
CACGGAGCCAGCCCTGACAGCAAACGTTGCATATTCCAGGTCAAACACATCAGCACAGGGAAGACATCTGTACGAGAATGTTCCGTAGGGTCCACTGGCACCACTTGGCCAAACACAAGCATCTGTTGGTTTTAGGGCGGCAGGAAAAGGAAAAGGCTGTGTCCTCTCCGGGATGGGATGTGATCACTGCTGACCAACCAGGGAGCTGGCCATGCCTAGGTCCCACACATCAACACAGGGGTGAACTAAACGAGACATCAAAGGATTGTCATCACACCAGGCGACGCCCTCCGTATGCAACAACACATGGAACTGGCTCTCCGAGGGCAACTGGGGAAGATGCTCAGGGCTGTGCAAACTCTGGCTTCGCTGGCAGAGCAGCAATCCCTGACCTGCCCAATGTCCGCTCTGCGTGGCGGCGTCACTCTCGCCCACAGCCAGGGACGGAAGGAAATGGCTGGGACCACGGTTCTGCCGACAGACAGCACGGCATGATTCTTCCAAGAAACAGATGCTGAAAGAAGGGGCTTGCTTTCTGGCGCTGAGGACTTTCAAGCTGCCTCTTTGACAGCTAAGAATTCCAAGGGGTTTTGATGTCTAAGATCTAGATGCATAAAACAGAAAATCTCATGAGAAGGAGCCTTGATCCCTCCACGAGCTACAGAAATTTGTGAAAGTTGCAGAAAGCTGAGAGGAAGCTGAAGAGGTCGCTCGCACCAGCCCGGAGAGACGCGCTGGCTACGGTCTCTCAACACGGAGTCCTGGGCCAGCGTGCACTCTGGAGCCAGACCGTGCGCCAGGCCATCCCTCCCTCCCTAGGGTACTTATTTTCCGGCATTTGACAGGTACATCTGGAAGTGACTGAGGCTTCCCACTGTAGATGTGAGAAGAAAAATGTTGTAGGCTACTTTAAGAGTCACTAAGGAAACTGCAGGTATTGAGGGTAGATGAAATAGTTTGTTCTGCCTCCAGTCAACCCTGTACTTGTGGCCACTTGAGGTGGTTTTCGTGGCTTGCTCTGCTCTCCGGTCCTGGCATCAGCTGTGACTGTTGCGTGCTCTTCACCTGTTGTGGTCCCGTCTCTGTCCCTGGGGTGGAGACAGATGTGGAGGCCCCTAAAAGTTCACCCTGCTGCGAAGGGCATGGCTTCCTTCCCAGAAAAATGCAGGAGGAAACACTCTGTGAGATCACCCCAGGGGGCGTAAGACATCACATGCAACCAGAGCCACTTTCTGGAAGCCCTCTCTGCAAGGTGGCACAGCAAGAGCTGGTTTGTCTGATTTTCAGGTTACCTCCATAACATACATTTCATTATACGTCATATTGTGATGGTTAATTTTACATGTCACAGTTAATAATTATTGCTGAAAAGATGGCAGACGAGAAAAGCCGCCAGCCAGAGTGTCTCTGCAAAAAAGACAGATTTTAGAAGAAAGCGGCAGAAATAAGCAAGCAGAGAAGCATACATCGGACGAGGGTCAGAAGGAGGGATACCTGAGACCACGGGAGACTCCATGGGAGGAGGTCGCGGAGGAGAACTGGAAGGAGAAAGCCCACGAGAAGCTTGGAGACCGGCGACAAGGGTAGGTGGAGCGGCTAACTTTCCCCTCCCTTGCATCTCGGACTGCTAGTGGGCTCCTGGGCGATTGGAGAGACCTGACACCAGCCCAGAGACGGCTGCTGCCGGTGAGCGGTGAGCCTCTTGTGGCCACGGCACCAGGCTCCCGGCTCTCCCGGGACACCTCCCAGCCCACAGACTCAAGCGGATCGGCAGACGCCATATTGCCTCCTTCTCCCCTCCCCCTTCCCTACCTGCAGCTGCCGAGACAGACAATTTAGCCACCACCCGGAGGCATCTCTAGGGAACAGGACCTTCCCATTTGGGGCCCTACAGCAGACTGAGGGGTACTCAGACTGTGAGCTCCCTACCCGCCAGCCCTCCCAGGCGTTGCTGGCCCGGTGTCTCCAGGAAAACAGGGCCGATCCCGAGGCTGAGAGACATCGACCCAGCTTGGGCACCCTGTGGGTGACTTAGGACCGACACGCCACTTCCTGGCGG
>CAUYRT010003181.1:0-28894 GCA_963574885.1 Lepilemur ruficaudatus | reverse complement strand
AGCCTGGAGAACTGGCACGGAGGTAAAACCCAAGCCTGACCCAGGAGGGCCAAGGGCTTAGCAAATGAGCACATGGGCTCACGCTCTCCTCTCCCTCCTTCTCTCTCCCTGTCTCTCTCTCTCTCTCTCTCTCTCTCTCTCTCTCTCTCTCTCTCTCTCTCTCTCTCACACACACACACACACACACACACCCACACACACACCCACACACGGGGCGGGGGGGCGCCTAGGGAAGCAGGCCCTTGGGAGTTAAGTGGGAAGTGCCCAGAAGCTGATGGAGGGCAGAGGCCAGGATGATGGCAGGGACTGAAACTGTGCCACTGGGGTGGGAGGGGGGATTCTGAAGCAGGGGTGTGGGCTGGTTTTTTGCAGCCTTAAGCCTCCATCTAGCCCATGCCTTGTGAGCTCCTCTGGTGAGGGTGGGAGAGGCCACGGAGACCGGCCCAGCCTCACTGTTTCAGTGTCTACTGACGCTCGAAGGCTTTGGAGGTCTCCAGCAAAGTCACCAGCCCACCCCCTAGGTTCTCCGTCGCACCTGTCCCCTTCAGATGTCCAAAGGCCCACCTGGTGCTCCCTCCCACCCTATTTTCCAGATGGCTGCTGCCACCGGGCCAGCTGAGGACCGTGGCCACAAGGGGGCACTGGCGCTCCATGGCCCGGGTGGGCTCGGAGGCGCGCTTTCTCCCAGCTTGGGGTGGGGGGCAGCAGGAGTTTGCGTCGGGCTCCCCCACTCCTGGCACCCTCCCCATTTCCTCTTGGAAGCCTCCCTAATCCTCTTATGCCGAGGGTCACATCCCTGGGCCCGGGGACGAGGTGTTTCATTTTCAATTCGCCCCCACTGCCCCTGGGGGAGCTCTGTGAAGCGTGGGGAGGGGAGACCCCTGGGTCGGAGCCCTCTTCCCTGCCCCTCTACTGACATCTTTTCCTCGCTCTTCTCTTCGGCTTGTTCCTCTGGGGCCGTCTGTCTCCTACCTGCCCGCCCTCCGCTTCCCTGCCTGGCCAGGCTTCTCCCTTCGGAGGACGCACGTTCAATCTCCTTTCTCAGGCCTTCCCCCTCCTTTCTCCCTTATCAATGTTCAACTTTCACTCCCCTTCTTTCCTCTCCCTGCGCCCTCTTCCTCTCTCCTCCCTTTCCCTCTCCCCTCTTCCTTCTCCCTTCTCGGGCCTTCTCTGTCCTTTCCCTCTGCGGAGGAATGGGCAGAACTGGCGGATGGGCCTCGGTCTGCCTCTCCGGGGCTGCAGGCCCCCACTTTGCAAGCAGGCCAGCCCCAGCCTAGGTGGCTCGCGGCTGGGAGTCCGGTAGGGAGCATCTTGCACTGCAGGAATCCGGGAGTGGAGGCGGCTCTGGGTCGCAAACTCCCTTCAGTTCGCTTAGCAAGTGCAGCCTCTGTGGGGGGGGGGGGGGGGATTTAGAATCAAAACACCTGGGACCTGGTCTCAGCTCTGGCCGCGACCTCTGGCCCCAGCCCTGGGCTGAGTGACCTTTCCCATCCTCTCCCTGGGCTTCAGTTTGCCCCTGAAGACAATGGAGAGGTAGAGCTCTGAGGGCTCTCCCAACTGTTCTATTTTTTTCACTTTCCAGCCATGACTGTTAGTCCCAGGATGCCTGAGTGCTGCTTCTCTCAGATTCACTCTCTGTCCTCATTGCGCCCCCCCAACTTAAAAATGCTGGGGTCCTAGGGACCGTTGGTGTGACAGAGAGTGGCCTGCCTGTGTATACGCGTCGCCCTGGGAGAGAGACTGGGGCTGGACGTGTGCTCTAATGTCAGCGAGCTGAAGAATCTGTCTGGCATAATTGCTCCCTGACTCTGGGGCCCCAGGCAGCTCTTGGGACACAGAATGTAGAATGTCAGCGCTGGATAGCAGAGGTCTGCGGCAGAGGTAAGTCAAACGACAGTGCATGGGAGCCCCATAGTCCCCACTCCACCCGCCAGCTCTACCCCAAGGTACAAAGTCAAGGCCCATTACCTGCCTTCACCTCCTAGCTTCCAAAAGGATCGTGCTCCCCTGTGGTGCAAATAAGGAGAGTGAGGTCCAGAGAGGGCAAGGACTTGCCTGGGTACGTGCAGCCCGGTGGTGGCGTGGAGTGAGGGCTGGGTGAGCCTGGCAGAGCAGGGCTGGGATGCGAGATGAGAGTCATTAGGGATGGTTGCCGGCTCCCTGCCTCTTGTTACGGGCACACACCCATCTAGGAGTGAGGCGGATCTGGGGCCGCCGGCAGTCCCTGCCACAGCTGGAGGGTAGCACCCCCACCTGACAGTGTGATTTATCACATTCTCCCTTTGTCCCCTCAGCCCTCAACCTTCCTGCAGACCCCAGAGAGGGCCCAGCCTGACTGAGAGGCAATTCACCTGTTTTTGATTTGAGATTCAGGTGGACTTTTCTTTCTTCTCATCAAAGAAGTGGTGAGGGGAAGTCAGGGCCCCATCCATCACCCTAGCCTCTCAGCAGCCTTGGGGAGGGGGAGCAGATGGGGAGGGAGAGGCTCAGGGATTGCTCAGCCTCTTTAATTCCCAAAGGGGAACCCCCTCCAGACAGCCAGGCAGGGCATTACTAGCCCAGACATTTAGGTCTTGGCTACAAACGCTCTGGAGAAACTGCCTGAGGTTTCCTCCATTGGCGCTCTGGCTCTCTGGAGGTCGAAGGGCCATTTTTTCTTTTCCAATCCCTCATGTCTGGGTGGAGAGAGGTGGGGCCTGGGAGCTTGGACCCCAAACAAAAGCAGAACAAAGTTTTAGCACCCAGGGAAAGAGGGAGAGCGATGGGAGAGGGAATTCATTTTGTTTTCATCACCTACTCTGTGCCAGACACTGTTTAACATGTTATCTATCTCATTTAACCCTCCCAACACTGCTCCATTCTCCAGATAAGGAAACCACGGCTCAGAGAGGAAAAGTGATTGCTCCAAGGACAAATCACAAGAGAGTAAGTAATGGAGGCCAGATTCAAGGTCACAGCTGTTTGGTTCCAGGATGTTGGTCCCACCAGGAAAGAGATGACCTTTGGCATCTGGTCCCTACTCCACCACCAACATACGGGTCCTGTGTGCTTCAACTCAACACCACCACTAACACACATGGAGTGTGTGCAGTTAAAAAAAAGGCATCCCCACCTCTGGGATGACCTGGCACCAGGGCAGGATACGTGTCTTGTTGCAAGGAGCCGGGGCTGAATTTTAGCTCCAGTGGTCATTTGCACCGGGAACCCTTGAGCATGGCTCAGCCTACACAGCCATCCCTTGTGGCCCCACCGGGCTGTCCTTTCTTTACAGTGGGCCAAGCAAATCCTGGTGTAGGATGGAAGTGAGGAACCCACTGGGCCATGATGCCCAATCCTCCTTTTCCTTCTCCCCTCCCCTGAGCATTATCATCATCACCATCATTGCCACTATCGTTCCAGGCATCCTCATGATACCACAATTACTAATAACAGGGGCTCCATTCTAGCTCAATCTGTTTGGAATTCTTCCCTGAAGCAACCCATTTTCTCCCTACTGGACTCTTTCCTCCTCATTACACCCCTCTCAGTTTCCAGCTCACAGAAGCCCATCCCCTGGGAAAACATATCCATGACCAGGAGAGTTTGACCATGGCCCCTCAATAGCCTGGGGAGACCTGAGAGAGATGGGGGGAGCAGGGGCACTGTGTGGGCTCAGGTATGCTGGCTTAGTTGCTGTGTGGCCTTGGGCAAACTGCTCATCTCTCTGGGCCCAGCTCCCCATCTTCAATCTGAAGGGGTGGGGTAGGTGATATCCATGGTCATTTCCAAATTGGGGTGCTGGTATCTCAGTTCAGAAGTCCTGTTCCCATCTATGTGCCAAGGGTTGAGAATAAAGCACCCTTTGGATCCCTCCCTGGGGCTTTGGGCCAGGCAGGATGCCAGAGGCAAGCTGCAGGAATGGAAAGCAAGTCCTGGCCTTGCTGCTTCCTAGCTGTGTGACCTAGGCAGGTTACTTCACATCTCTGAGCCTCATTTTCTTCATCTGAACAATGGAGATGATTTCATCTACCCTGCAAGGAAAGGCTGTGAAGAGTCAACAAAATAGTGTACAGAACTATGCCATGTGCAGCCACTCACGTAGTAGCCATTCGTTCATTCATTCATTCAGTGAATATTCCTTGGGTATCCACTAAGGGAGGTAGGAGCTCTGGAGCCAGACTGCCTGGTTTCTGCCTTGTATTACCTGTGTGGCCTTGGTTGAGTGACTTAACCTCTCTGTGCTCCAGTGACTCCATCTCTAAAATGGGGCACCCACCTCATGGGACTGGAAGAATTAAGTAGATTCATCCATGTAAAGCATTTCCTGCTTGGCACAGAGGAAGAGCTCAGTAAATGTCATGACTCCATTCTAAATGCCGGGCGTGCAGTGGGACCGAGACAGACAAGGTCCTGCCTTCGTGGAGCACTCCTTTCCCTCTTCCGTTTGTTCTTCCTTGTGTGAGGGATGAAGGAGTCTCTTAGATAGCTCAAGCTAAAACCATCCTTTGCTCCTTCACCTCTTCCAACCAATCTATAAATTAAATAAATCTGCACACACGCAATGAAGACCCGTCAAGCACCTGGTCTGGTTCTGTGCTAGATGCTGAGGCCGTGGAGATGAGCGTGACTCAGCCTCCATTCACTAAGAATGCTCAATGAGAGAGGGAGGGACAGGGAGAGAGAGATAGGGAGGGAGGCAGGGAGGGAGGGAGAGAGAGATTATTTTAGGGCCATGAGGGAAGACTTCTCCAGGAGGTAGACATGTGTTCTGAGTCTTAAAAAAAGATGCTGAGAGCCGGGCGCGGTGGCTCACGCCTGTAATCCTAGCACTCTGGGAGGCCGAGGCGGGCGGATCACTCGAGGTCAGGAGTTCGAAACCAGCCTGAGCAAGAGCGAGACCCCGTCTCTACTATAAATAGAAAGAAAGAAATTAATTGGCCAACTAAAGATATATATATAGAAAAAATTAGCCGGGCATGGTGGCACATGCCTGTAGTCCCAGCTACTCAGGAAGCTGAGGCAGAAGGATCGCTTGAGCCCAGGAGTTTGAGGTTGCTGTGAGCTAAGCTGACGCCACGGCACTCACTCTAGCCCGGGCAACAGAGTGAGACTCTGTCTCAAAAAAAAAAAAAAAAAAAGATGCTGAGAACTTTCCTGGGGCACAGAGTATATTCCAGACAGAAGGAAGATCACGAGCAAGGGCCTGGAGGTGCTGAGAGGTGGCCAGTGCTCCAGTGGGGCTGGAGCCGCAGAGCACGTGGAGGGCATGCCTCGTATCTTCTTTCTGCAGGGGGAAGAGGCAGCAAGAGAGCACTTTTTACAGGGCACCTAGCACGAGCCAGGCGCCGTGCCTGGTCTGTCCCCACGCTACCTCACCACGGGGCTCGAGATCCTTACCTGCATTTCACAGATGAGGAGATAGCCTCAGAGTGGTGAAGGGACATGTTCAGGGCCGCCCATCTTGCAAATGGCAGAATTGAGGCAGGCCCCCAAGTCTGCACACCTCCGGTGTCTGTGCTCCTTGACGCTTCTCTGCTGTCTCTGGTTAGCTAGCTCTGGGGCAGGGGAGGGAAGGGGGGAGCCTGAGGAAGGGGATGCCTGAGGGTCTGGGCATACTGCATGGAGCTGAGCCTCCCTGCCGCACAGTAGGGGAGATCTGGGCGGAAGGGAGTACCAAGGCCTGCTTAATCCTGTGTCTCTCCCCACCCAGGAAGCCAGCATGAGGAGGACTGAGCCTCTCTCCCACCCCTTACACACCCGGCAGGCACAAATGCACGAGCACGCGCGCGCGCACACACATACACACGGCCCTCCATCCTCCCCTTCTCCTAAAAATATCAAACCAGTGGAGCTGCAAGGGAAATGAATGTTTGGCAGCAGAGCAAGTGGCCTACGAGTGGTGTCAGGCTCCGTAAATATTTACCCGCTGGATTAGAGCAGAAGTTGGAAACATTAGGCAGCTGAAAATTACTGTTTTAATAGCATGGCTGATAAATCCAAACTTGGGGGGTTTGTTTGGAAGTCTCAGCTTCTGGGAATTTCAGCATGTAAACCATGGGCCTGGGGTGGCCAGGGACAGAGTGGAGGGCTGTGGGCCGGAGGGCAGGTCTGCCTGCAGGAGGGGACAGCCAGGCCAGAGGTGGCTCCGAACCTCAGACTATATCCATTCGGGTGGCACAACATTAATTCATCTCCTCATTCATTCACTCATCAGACCACGCCAAAGGGAAGAGTAACAAACATTCATTGGACACCAAAAACGTGGCATATATTTCAAGAGGTGCTTTATCTTTTAGTCTCTCACTTAATACTGCGCATAAGCTTGGGTGGTAGCAAGTATTATTTTTATCTCACAAGAGCTGAGGAAAATCAAGTCCCAGAGCGGGAAGGTAGCTTGTTCAAGGGCACCAGCTGGGGAGAACCAGGACAAGAGTTTAACCCCAGGTGCCTCTCACTCCAAAGCCGTGTTCTTCCCACCACCCGTGCGGGGTGTGAAGCAGACACTCAATACATTTCTGAGAAATCTCAACAAGGTGCCGAAAAAGACGGAGATGAGTCCAACTTAGCTCCTTCCTCCGAGAGCTCCTGATCTAGAAGGGGTGTAAGATGAGTACCCGGACGATTCCAGTTCCAGGGAGAAAGTGGCCAGTGCCTTGAGAGAGGATCCTGTAAAGTCCTGTGGGAGTGCGGAGGAGAGAAGAGGTTCTTTTAGGTTGGTGGGTGGAGAGGAGGGAGTCGTGGTGAGCAGGACCGGGAAGGCCTCCTGCAGGAAGCAGCAGCTGAGCGGGCCCTGACCCAAGGATAGGATTTGCAAACACGAGATAGTAAGGAGGGCAGGGGTCCAGGCAGCGGGAACAGTGTGAGTGTGGTCGAAGCAGAGTGTATACAGAGAAGGGGCGGGAAATAAGTTCCAGAAGGTAGACGGGAGCCAGATTGGGGGAACACCGTAGCCCTCCGGTGCTGAGAGAGCTAAGGGTCCCAGGGCTTAGGCTACGGCATGGCTTGGGCCACAGCCGACTCTGCTTTCTTCCTTTTTGCCCTCCAGAAATGGCAAGAAGAACACTCCCTTGGAGCCCCTACCCAACCCCGGGGTGTGCGCGCGCTTGTGTGCAGTTGCACGCACTTCCACGAGGCCTGTCTTCTGGCTGAGACCAGCCCACGATCCCATCCCCAGGCCAAGATCCCAGCTCCCCACTGCTATAGCCGAGCCCTGGCTAGTGAGAGGAGAGTGCCGCTGGCTCAGACACGTGTGGGCACTCCTGAGTCTGAAGAGAGACGGGTCCCCGGGGAAGGTCGCCGTGAGTAGCTGTGCCCACTGCACAGAGCAGCGGAGTGACAGGGTCATTGGAGAGAGAAGAGAACACTGCTTTGGCACTCAGTAGGCCTGGATATCAATTCAGCCTCTGACGTGACACCTTGGGACAGTCATTGCACTTCTCTGAATCTTAGTTTCTGCCTGTGTCACCCCTAGCTGGAAGCGTCGTGTGAGGCTTGACGTATAGGGCGCACTCAGCATAGGGCACCCACATCGCATCTTTAGGACCAAATGGACACGTCAGTATCTCAACAGGTGCGAAGGTGGAGATACAGACAGACAGCAGAGTCAATGCTCGGAATGTCTTCACTTGGAGGCTTAGAATAGGGAAGCCCTCTCCTCACCCGGCTGAGACGGGACGATCCAGAGAGCCCGTGGGTTTCCTGGTCCCATCTAAACTGTAAACTGTGAACAGAAATCAAGTTTCAGTTTGGGAAATTTGGGGTGTCAGCACTTCTAACTTTGGCCTCAGGAACCTAACATCAGCACCCCCCACTCCCCCACCCCCACGCCCGCTATCCCTCCACTCTTCCTCCCCCACCCTCTCCCAGGCCCTTGGGCTCTCCCTCCACCAAATGGGAACAAGCAGGCCTGCACTACATTCTGTGGGGTGGGGGACCAAAGGAGGGAATGTCAGCAAAGAGGAGGTGACAGGCTGGGCCGTGTGCAAGCGGCAGAGGGAGGGGACCGCAGCCAGTCCCGGGAAAGGTGTGAGTGAAATGAAAGAAGCTGTTCCTTCCAGCTATGTCCTCCCCAGTCCCCAGCAAGGCTGGGGGAGGGGAAGCAGGCCCAGAGGGGCTTGAGGCCATCCCCAAATTTGGTAATTAGGCTTCTCCGTGTGGTTTTCCTGCTCCAGAAAATGTTAATTTATTGCAATTTGAAAAATGATCGAGCCAGGACTGGGACTCAGCAGCTGGTGCAAGGGAGAGAGAAATCTCTTTTTGTTCTGCAGGGAATTGGGCTGCAGCCCCCACCCCCAGCCGGCTCCCTTGCAGGGGCCATCCTTCTCCCAGTGTCGAATGTCGACAGGCTCCTCCCAGGAGCGGCCTGCCTTCCTCGGGCGTTGAACCGGCCAGCATTTATCAAAAGTCTAGCAGCTTCTTCAGGAAAGAGGTGTGTGGGGAGGGATGAGAGCCGGCCCCAGCGGGGGCGGGGTCCCAGGCTGGGCCTACCCACACCTGAGAAGACCTCGCAGCCTCTGAGGGTCACCGTGGAGGGGCGGGACTGGGATGGGAAGGCCTGGACGGCTGCAGCTGGCTAGAAGCAGTGCGGAAGCCTCCCCTCCTCTTCCTCTGTCCTGTCAAGCTATGTCCCACCTGCCTGGCTGCCCCCTCACCTCCATTGTTCAGCCAGACAAAAGATGATCACGGAAACACAGGCTGCACCCAGCAGGCAGGCTCAGCAGATCAACAAATCACCAGACTGGCTGCTGCGGCCCCCTAGTTGGGCCCTGCTGAGCCCGGCTGGGCTAGACAGGCCAGCCTCTAGAGGCCTCTGACTCCTTCCACACCCACCGCTGGCGTGGAGCGCCATAGCTGTGCCTCACGGGGACAGTTGCCTCTCTGATCTCTATCGTTCTGCGTGGCCACTGCCCCACACAGGAGTGCGCCACCGTGGCCACCTCTTCCTGGTCGGTCGTCACGGCCGTCCTTGCCGTCCCTCCTGTCCTTCAGCACGCACAAGCACATATCGACGTTGCCTGCGTGCAGGCCACCAGGCCTGGTGCTAGGACACAAAGGCGAGCAAGGCACAGGCCCTGCCCCAAAGGAGGTTCTAGAAGGGGAAACGGACTCACCGTTTCTGTCTGCATCGATCGGCCTCACGTCCAGCCACCTCCCTCACCTCCACGTCCGCCTCCCCCACACCACTTCTCCTTTCTCTTCTCCTTCTTCTTTTCCTATGTTCTTTTACTGTGGCCACCAGCATCAGCCCCGACACTGTGATCATCGTCGCCGTCATCCCCATCATCATGATCTTCGATTCCTCATCCCTGCAAATCTATTCCCCGCCCTCTAGGAATTTATAGCCTGAAACTGACACGCCAACAGTGCACAACTATTAAGACACAAAAATTTAAAAAAAGAAAGAAACCTTGGATGAATGCGTAGGAAAGTATTTACACTATAGTGCTCAGTTTAAGCAACCTCTTGGGGGCTTATGGAATCTCTCACATCTGGTTGGGGCTTTGCAGTGAGATTCAGATTGGTTCCTGGCCCACAAAAATGTTCTTCATCCTGTCTCTCCTTTCCAGTGGACCAGCATTAGCCCTTCTGGAGGCTGAGTGCCAAGAAGCCAAAGAAATCCAGCCTGGGGACTAAGGGTGGTGTCTGTTTGCATTTTAGCTGGAACCTGCCAGCAGCTAGCTAGCTAGTTTGGAATTCTCAGGATTCTTGCCCAACCTGGGCTCAGCTCAGGTGCCACCCATCCTGGCCTGGTAGACAGTAAATAAGAGGGCTCAGAAGCTCCAGATGAAGCACACCTTTGCTAAGTCACAGCACCTCTACACACTGTCATACCTGCTACAAGGAGACCTGGTCCCCAGTGGATGCTCCCACCCAGTGGTTTTCCAAGTAGGTCTACAAACCAGAGCAACATCCCCCCTTCCTACCCTGCCCCCTCCCACACCTTATTAGAAGTGCAAGCTTTTGGCTCTGCTCCAGACTCCCTGATTCGGAAACTCTGGGGTGGGACTCAGCAATCTGTGCTTTAATGAGCCCTCTTGATAATTCTGATGCACATCAGAGTTTGAGAACCACTAGTAGGAAGAGGGCAATGGACTCAGGCCAACGTGGATTGAAATCACAGCTCTGTTGTTACTAGCTGTGTAACCTAGGGCAGGCCAGTAAACCTCCTTAAGTCTCGGTTTCCTCATCTGCAAAATGGAGATCATAGCACTTGGCTACCTGAAAATACCATTAATTTTGATTCAATATGAGGAAAAAGAAAGGTCATGAACAAGTAGAACTTGAAGCTACTGGTCCCCAGAGTTACCGAAGCAAAAGCCAGGTGACCACACCATGGAATGAGTACATGGTGTGTTTAGCCAGGGGTCCTGTGTGGCTGGGACCCAGGGTGTCCACTGTATGTCTTGCCTTCTCTATCATGTATCACGCATTTCAAACCTCTGTGCCTGGCACTGGCTGTTTCCTCTGCCCAGAATTACTTATTCCAAGAGCCCATGCAAATTATTGAATTGTGAATTTTTCTGAATTAGTTAGGAATTGCATTCAGTGTGAAGAATTGAACAAAAAAATGTCTAGTTTAAATACACAAGGATTTATAATCTTATGTGCAAGAAGCCTGGAGGTAGAGAGTTCAGAGATGGCAAATGGCACTGTGAAGTCATCATAGCCTCGGCTCCTCCATTTTGCTGCTCTAACATCCCATCACCAGCTTCATTTTCAAGGTCCCATTAGGGTTCAAGATGGCTGCTAGAGCTCCAGTCATCACATCACCATTCTAGACAACTGAAGCTCGGGGCTAGATTTCAGTGCACTAATTCCGTAATGGAGGAAATGCTGATCATTGTTGTGCCCCCTCCTCCATTACAGAATTAGTGCTCTGCTTCAGTAGGTCCACTGGGCAGCTCCTAAGAGGTGGGGCCAGGTTTCAGATCCCGTGGTTTAAGCTAGAGTCCAAGCATAGCCTTTTTATAAGCCTCTCCTTGCCTCGGGTTCCTCATCAGTGAGGTGGGTATGATCGTCCCTGCTTCACAGGCTCGTGCCAGCAATTGTGTGCTGTCATGTATGGAAAGTACATCCCATTCTGCCGGCACAATCAACGCTCATTCCTTTCTCCTTCCACTTCTGACAAGGGCCCAATGCTGGCAGGCCTGCACGCTCTTTGGAGGCCTTCCCACTCCTTTCTTCTTGTCAGCGTCGCCTTTCTCTGAGCACGAGGACCTGCTCATCTCTGCATGAGGATAGAGCTATTGTCACAGGTACCCTCTACCCAGGGAACAACCCCACACTGCGGTGGTTTCTGCTTCCAAGAGGAGCTGCCCCTGGTGGAGGGATGTGGGCACCCCCAGCTTTGAGAAGTGCTGGGGTTGATGTGTCGTTTTAAGACAGATGCAGGCAGTGGATCAGGGCAGGGGTTCAAACCAGAAGTGGACAGTGCTCTGGACACAGCGCCTCCTCTCTCAGGGCCATCCACCTCCTGAGAGCCTTAGATGGCCTGGCCTTGAAGGAAGCCTCAGCTGGGACGTGATGACATTTCCCATTCCGACTCAGGCTCAACATCACCTCCTACAGGAAGTCGATGTCTCCCTTGCCTCCACGGTGCCACTCACATGGCTGGTCTGCCTTTCTGCTCTCGTGCTGATCACACCATAACAGGACCATTTTCCTACGAGCTGGGAGCTCTGGGAGGGCAGAGACTGTGTCGCATGGAGCTCTGCATCCTGTCCCACAGCAGGTACTTGCCAAATGCTTGATGACGGAACTCGTGAATGGATGAAGAGCAAATGAGCCACTAGCTGCGCGTACTCCTTCTCTTCTCCCGGGCCCTGGGGGCTGTGTGGGTAGTAACAACCCAGGGATGGCAGACCAGAAAAGCGCTTTTCTCTTGAGCCACAAGAAAAGGGAAGAAAGAGAGTGATGTCCCAGGAAAGCCAATTCCCCATGGCATTAATAGCCCAAGTTTTACTGCGAGTGCCAAAACAGGTGTGTGAGCAGACAGTGCGCTCTTCCTCCCAACACCCACGTCGCTGAGCCAGGGAGCAGACAGTCAGGAGATGAAAGCCCTGGCGTCTCCTAACAGTGCCAATCAACAGTCAGTGTAACAGGAGGCAGAGATCGCTATCAGCCGGCAAGCGAGAGACAGAACAGACAGATAGAGATGTATATATGTATGTATGAAAGCAAGACAGAACTTACTATGCCCGCCTAAATGCAAGGGAAGCAACCATCAACAACAACAGCAATAAGGACAATAATGATACAAGACAGCCTCGGGAAAGGAGCTCTGTTGGTGTCTTGTGCTGAGAACACAGCTCCTCGGGCGAGAGCCTCACTTAGTCTCCGCGTGTCCGCCCTGCTGAGGTTGTGATGTTCCACTTTCATCAAGAATATTGAGCATGAAATCCCAACATTATGTGGGCTGTCTGGCGACAGCTGATGAAGAGATGGAGCATGGATCGGAAGAGTGCCAGGGACGCCTGCCTCCACTGCCCAGGGACAAAGCGCTGGCTTAATTGGGCCCCTGGGAACAGTGACAGCCTGAGGGAGCAAAGCAGGGGACATCTGGGCTCTCTGCCACCCATCACCATATGAGGCCTGACTTAGTGACTAGGTTGGGGGGTTTGAGGGAGGCTGAAGGCCTCACCCTTGAGAGCAGTGGAGAGTCGGGCGTTCCTTGTTCCTTGTTCCTGTTGGCTCTTGGGAGGAGGGGTGGCCAGCACATGCCTAGGCTCTGAGCTTAGTGAATAAGGATGCTGGGAGCTATGGGATTTGCCTTCTAGATGCAAGTTCTGAGCTCTTGCTCAGCCAGCACTGCTGCCTCGGGACCAAACCTGAGGCTTTTCTAGAGGAGCTGGGCCTGAGCTCTCTGTACCCAGGTTTGCAGTGTTGGGAGGTCATCGAGTCCATCTCCAAGCTTTCGGGCCCCCCCACGGCTATCCAGTCCCAGACTTAAGAGGCTTCCAGGGCATTCCTGTCTTGGAGATGTCAGAGAGTGCTGCCCAGGGCTGGCAACGTGGACATCCCCGGGTTGCTTGTGAGGATTGCAGTATCTCAGAATCTCAGACCTACTGAATCAACATCCTCATTTGAACAAGATCTCTGGGTGATTTGTCTTCACATTACAGTCTGAGAAGCTCTGCTCCAGATGAATGGTTTTCAGCCCAGCTGCACATTAGAACCACCTAGGGAGCTGTTTAGCAATACTCATGCCCAGGCCGTAGCCCAACCCAATAAAATTCAAGTCTCTAGGGATGGGGCCTGAGAACAGGTACTTTTAAACAGCTCTCCTGATGATTCCAATGTGCAGTCACATCCGAGCACCCCAGGGACAGAGAGCAGTCTATGGGTACCTATTCAGATGCATCCCAAGCTTCAGAGCCAGGCAGTCCTTCCAGGTGTCTAACCTGCAGGCCTCCTGTTGAGACTGCAGCCCCTAGGCTCTTCTTCAGTCAGAAGAGGGGGAACAGAAACACACCCTCTCCCAAGAACCATTCTGAGGTCTCCAGGGCATTCGTGTGCTGCAGCCACATTTCCCCTGCGGACGCGTTCCTGCAGCAAGTGCAGCAGGGGAACAGAGGCCTCACATCCCCAGAGCTTACCGTGACTGTCAAGTCCAAAGGGCGCTGGCCCCCAGCCAGGAGCTGCCCACACCCTTGGGTGCTCTCCCACCTGGGGACACAGAACGCTAAGCGCTCTCAGGTGTCATGCCTTTTTGATGCGTTCCTACTGGAGACATTTCTAAGTGTTTCTCAAGAAAATAGCCAGGGCCAAAGGGTGAATATTATAAGGAGGGAAATTCTCACATGATTTTCTTCAAGAGCCTCCCTAAAAGTTACAGGTGTCTAACAGTAGAATGGTCTGCCATGCGAGGTAAGGAGCTCTCTGACAGTGGGTGAATAATCGTCTGGAAGGGAAACTGGGAATAACCTGTTTCATCCATTGGGAGTGGTAGTGGAGCTTGAAGATCTTTGAAGATCTCCAGCCCTGAGCACTTAGAAGTTCAATTGTCCAATAACGGTGACAGGAGTGATCTAGTCCAAGGGCTTGTTCTAGAGAACTTTGGGGGAATCTTAGAATCTGGAACAATTCTACAGGAGAGAAAAAGGAAAGGCAGTCTGGGTTCTAGTCCTCACACTGTCACTCTCTGGGCTGTGTGGCCTTGGGCAAGTATATTCCCATCTCTGGGCATCAATCCAAGGGATTCAACTCTATGAGCTTGAGAGGCTCTGCCAGCCAGGGCTGCCATTTTGCATGCTCTAGTGGGTGTCATTTACATAGACCACAGTCTAGCCTGTGACTATCTGCTACATAATTTGCAGGGCCCAGTGCAGAATAAAAATGCAAGGCTTCTTGATAAAAAAAATTATTAAGAATTTCAAAGTGGGGACAGCAGAGCATTAAACCAGGTGTGGAGCCCTGTGGACTGCACCGGTAGCACGCCCGGGAGACTGGCGCTGATTAGGTACGTGCAAGCTGAAGGGGCAGCAAGACAGAGGTGGGGGCTCATAGCTTAGCATTTCCCCTCCTCCTGCCCTGTTCCCCTAGGGCCTGGAAGCCCTTAGACGAAGCCCTTGACTGTTTCCTTAGAGGATGGGCAGCAAGCCCAGAGAAGCCAGGGGCCTGTTGACCCCGCAGGACTGAATTAGGAGGAAATAATTTGAGAGATAATCAATATGCTCAATTGCAGTTCATTAACATCTAATGAGTCCTCTCACTGTTCAGCCTACACTGTCGCCTCTCCCTGCCTCTGCTCCCCAGTGTCATTTGTTCTCCTCGGGGTTGATCCCAGGTGTGAGGCAGCAAGGGCTGGCGGGCAAGGAAGGACAAGGGAGAACCAGATGGCTCCCAATAGTATACTGCAGCTGGAAGGTCCCTCAGGAACCTTCTAGCCCAATCCCCTCATGGTACAGGTAAGGAAACTGAGGCCCAGAGAGGAAAAAGATATATCCAAACTCACACCATGAGTCCAGGTGCAAAAGCCAGAATCGCAGTTGGGTACCGCTAGCCCCTCGCCCAGGGCTCTCTTCCCACCTGCCTTGACAGCAGAAACCCTGCCACGTACTGGCAAAATGGAGGCAGTGCTGCCCATTCTGCAGGCGGTTTAAGTGAGATAGCAGATGTGAACAGCACCTAGTCAAGTGCACGGAGCTCTTCAAATGTCAGTCACCCGTGTATTCAGCATTTCCTGCCCTCTGCTTATGCGCGGGTGCTGTGCTCCATCCTACTGGCTAGCGAGGGCCCGCAGTCTCTTACCGCTTTCAGGGAGACCTCTGTGTTCCAGTCCAGTGCAGCCTCTTCAGAGGCAAGGGAAGGGCAGGCAGGGAAGACTTCATGGAGGAGGTGAGCTCATGGGAAGCAGAGGTTGCACATGGGGTTTTAAGCGGGGAATGACATAACCGTATCTTAGATTACGCTTGCATGGCACTTACTACAGTTCAGACCCTGTTCTCAGCACCTTCTGCATATCAACTCCTTCAATTCGTGCAACAAGCCTCTGAAGTTTCCCAGGGAAACTGAAGCCAAGAGGTGAAACGACTCACTCAGGTCACAAAGCTAGTAAGTGCAAAACTAGGATTCAACTCCAAAAGCCCGCACTCTGTCACTTCATGAGCTGACAAAGGGTGACAGATTGGCAGTTTGGAAGCAGGGAGATGGACTTGGTGATATTTTAACTTGGGCTTCTGAGGTGATGACCTTCTTTCTCTGTGGACATGCACCAATGAAAGTGCGTGGGTCAAAGTCCACATTTAGACTTAGGCTTCAGTCTAATTTTTTTTTCTTCATTCTGATTTTGAAGAGTCCTGATGAGAGTCTGTGGCCACGATTGTATCAATCCTTTCAGGACTGCTTTTCCTTCTTTGGGTAATATATCCCACCTGCTTGGCCACAGGGGCGAGCGTGTGGTTTAAGCCTGCCCATCAGAGTCCTTCCCTGACACCGTCCTAATTAACGTTGGGAAAAGCTCGGCCTCCTCGCTGCCACCAAAGCTGTCGGAATGCAAGTGCTGCTTCTGCCTTTTCTTGGCCCTGTGACAGCTGAGCCTGGAGTCAGGCCTCCTCATTCTCTAGGCCACCTCCTCCACCCAGGGGTCTAAACCCTCCCAGATACCTAGAAGTCCCCCTTCAGGCCACCCTCTCCCTCATCCACATCCAATTTGCCACAAAATCTCTTAGATCCTAGCACCTCACTATTTCTTGAATCCTCTGCTTCTTTCCCCCTTGCCCCAGCAGGAGTGCAGACCCTTGTCACCTCTCTCTTGGATGACTGTAATCAGCTTCTAGCTGCCCTCCCCGTTCTCTTAATTCCCTATAATACATCCTCACTCAGTGGCCAGAGGGTTCCGATAAGTCACACAGATCCGATCATGCTTGACACCTGCGACCAGCATGTGAGTCTTCCCACATCCTGGGCCTTTGCCATACTCTCCCTGTTCCTAGAGCGGCAGTGAACGAAGTTACCTTGCAAACTTCTATTTTTTTGTTTCCTGTCTTGGTTCAGTACCATGGACTAGGTGGCTTATAAGCAAGAGAAATTTATTTCTCACAGTTCCGGTGCCAGCATGATCGGGTCCTGGTAAGGGCCCTCTTCAGAGTAGCAGACTGCCAACTTCGACTCCTTGCATCCTCACATGGTAGAAGCAGGGCTGGAAACTAATCCCATTGATGATGGCCCCACCCTCCTGACCTAATAACTTGGTAAAGGTTCCCACCTCCTAATACCGTCTCATTGGGGATTAGGTTTCAACGTAAGAATTTGGGGAGGGGACACAAACATTTAGTCCACAACAATCTCTAATTCAAACATGACTGTCTCTTGGACCAGACGTTGGGTCCTCTTGAGGCTTCTACCCGGGTGACGTTTATCAATAAGGTTTTGGTGTATTTCCCTCAAGTTTTTTTAAAGGATAATTGAGGTCATATTGTACTGTAGTTTTGCATTTTTCTTTTTCACATCATGATATTTCATTACATCCCTCTACATCATCAGAAATGCTTGAAGCCAAAACTATGAATGGCTGCCTCACCATCTGGCTGGCTGTCCCATGTGCTCAGAACCTGAGCAGCTCCGAGTCCCCCAGCCTCCCATGATCACTCGACATCCACATGGTCGAAGTCTGAGAGCCCACCTGGGTATCCAGAGGAAACCTAGAGCTCCCCTGCTCCCCGCCCCGAGTTTACAGTGCTACCATCCTGGGGATTCCGTCCTCCTGCTTGTCCTGTGTCACCTGCAGCCTCTGGTCAGCACTCCGGGCTTCTCCCTATTTCCCTCTGGCTCCCTCATGCCTCCCCTCCCTCCGTGTTGCTGCAGCCGTTTCTGAACCCCTCGGTCCAAGGTGTACACAACAGCCTTTGTCTTAATTCCCCAACGTACAGCTGAGCCTGGCCTGTTTACCGACTTTCCCGATGGCTTGTTGCTAACACAGAGTAATGTTTCCCAAACCGGTTCATTGCAAACCACTCTCATGACTTTTCGTATTCATGCCCCACCTGTCTTAGTGTGTACTTTAGTATTGGTCTTTCCATCGGTATTCCCCCGCCTTTTAGCTTGAGCATTATCCCAAACAAGTATTCAATTGATTTTTTCTCCACATCCCACCTAAAATCCTCTTGTGCACAGAACTTCTCTGGGGGTAACACTGGCACGGGGAATTACAGCTGACAGTGGCCTCGTTTGCTCTGCTGGCGCTCATGGTCTTTAATCCAGACTGCCGCCTCGTTGCTGGGACCCTATCCTCCTCAAACCCAAGCCTCTTTTCTTCTGTCCTTTCTATTCCCAAGCTAGGGCTGCCATCGACCCCCCACCCCACCTGCCCCCACGCAATCGCAAAGCTTGGCCAAAGGAAGCAGAAAATCATTTAACATCACAAGAGATTCTGGGGAGAAGCCGCCCAGCCCACAAAGAGGACGATCTACATTATTAAATAGAACGCTTAACATCCCTGCTTACTGCCTCTGCATGTGCAGTCCGGGCCTCCGCAAGACAATGAATAGGTACTTGAGGTACATCTGCATGACCAAGAGGCCTGCCCGCGGTCCCCAGGGGAACAAAGGCACCGTCTGCCCGAGGACAAATTTTAGCCGGCCCCCTTACAGACCCCAGCAACCTACTACCAGCAGCTTTAAAAAGAAATGGTGGTTTTGTCTCCTGCCCCGAGCCTTTGAGGATCAGAAATGTTAAGGCCCAGCCTCCAGGGTGGCGGTCACACAGTTTTAACACTTCCCGCATTCCATCCAGTTATTTGCTTTTATAAATAACACCCGGGGCAGGGGGACACTTGGGGCATAAATTTGTAGTCACATCCACAGTGATCTATTTAAGAGAAACACCTAGAAGTGGGATTTCTGGGTCACGCAATATGCACTTTTAAAAAGCTTTTCGTGTCTCTTGTCAAGCGGCCCCTCCAAAGGCCGAGGCGATTACCCTGGCGCCCTCCCCTGTTTGTCTTATCATTTTTAATCCCTGCTAATTTGATAGGCCAAATATGGTATCTCATTGTTGCATTAATTTGCATTTCTTTGTGTTCTAGTGGGGTTGAACATCTTTTCATATGTTTAGCGGCCATTATTTTGCGAACTGCCAGCTCACTGGGGCCTTGTTTTCTCATCCCCTGTCTCCTCCAAAGCCCAGGGCTAGCCAGGAATTAAACACACCATACATTATTTTTAATTAATCTTCCTTAAACACAGCTCTGATCATGTTACTCCCCTACTTACAAAACCTCTGATGGCTCCGTATTGCCGACAGGATTAAGCCCAAATTCTTTAACCTGGCTTTCAAGGCCGGTCACAACTGGCCCTGATCTGTCTCGCCCATCCCGGCACCCACACTCACTCTCTCCTGGGTGCTCCGGGTGCCTCTCCCTTTGCCCCCACCCATCCTTACAGATACAGCTCAAATGTTGCTTTCCATTTGACTATTTCCTGCTAGCCCCAGGTCAGATGGCTTCCCCCTGCTCTCTACTCCTGCAGGTGGCACTTCGTACCCATCTCCTTCACAGCACAGCTCTGGGTGTCTGGCTCTTCCTCTCCCTCTTTGGACTGTGAGCTCTTAGATGGGGTGGGGTGGGGTGGGGGGCAGGGATCATGTCCCTTTCCTCTCTGTGGCCTCAGAACCTGAAGGCTGGGATGGGGGGAAGGGTAACCACCGCCTATGACACTTCTCAGGGCCACTAGCCTGCTAGATGCTTCACGTGAACATGTAATGGAAGAAAAAATAGTTTTAACCCGAGTGACTATAGTCACTTCTGGCATCCAAGGGGGTGAGGCGAATTCATGTGGGGGGAGGGGAAAGGGGCTAGGGGATGAATCTCTTCCCCGCAAGGGAAGAGAGAGAGGAAGCTGTCCAGCGTCGAGTAGAGCACGTTCGTGAGTTTGGGGATAGGCAAAGGCAGCCCTAGAGCTGCAGCTATGTTGGCGCAGGGGCAGGAGAAATTCGAATTATTCAGCATAACGAAGTGAGAGGGACGGTGTACATATTGAGTTGCCAGAGGGAGCAAAGGATGGGGAGCAGAGAGTGGGCCGAGCAGGCTAGAGCTCACCTACCTGGTGAGAAACACTGAGGACTTTTTGAAAGAACAGTGTCGAAAACTCAGTTTAAAATCGCCTGTGATTCTATGCTGTAAGCTCCTCCGTCTTTTCCAGCCTGCAGTCAAGTCGGACACACACACCCCCCTGGCGGGAGCGTGTTCCGGGAGAGCAAGCCTGCAGCCAGCACGTGCAGGCAGGGAGGCAATCTGTAGAGGAACCTCTCTGGCCGCAGGCTCAGAGCCAGAGGTCCCTGGGAGAAGCAGCCTACCTGCCAGCTTCCCACCCAGCCCACGAACTGACGCTTGAGTACTTTCATTCAGGTCTTAGAAAAGCTGAGACAGTGAGACTCATCCCTCCTCCCTAGTGCTCCCAGCAACCCCAGGTGGTAGGAGGTCTTACCATCCCTACAGATGCTGAAATAAAGGTCACAGATGGGGAGTAGTTGGCTGGCAGTCACACAACTAGGGAGCAGCCGCCAGGGATGCCTGATTCCAATGTCGGTGTTGCTCCTTTTGTGCCTTGCGGTTGGCACCTAGCACCACGCCTAGCACAGCCAGCACACAATATATGTTTGTTGACTGAATTCAATCTGTTGCAACCAATATTTCCTCATGCATCAGTTGCGCTCCTGGGTATGGGGACTAGGTATTGAGGGGTTTGGCAGTAGAGGGTACAGATGCTAGAAGGCATGATTCCTGCCCTCCCTGGGCTTATATTAAATAGTTCAACAGGCGAAGACTGAACATATAAAGGGTGAGTGAACCACCCCCAGCAACAAAGCTAATAACAGGTACCGTTTATTGAGTGTTTATTATAAACCATGTGCTGTTCCAAGTGCTTTTCATAGATTATCCCATTTAATCCTCATAACAACTCCATGAGAAAGAAACTAGGTCATAGAGAAGGTAAAAAACTTGCCTAAGGTCACACTGCTAATAAGTAGCTAAGCTGGCATTCAAATCCAGGCAGCCTAATTACAATTCGACACTTCTGACCTTTAACCTCGGTGCTATGCGGCCTTCCCAAGCATCCTAGCTGGGTGCCAGGTACATGATGTTGAAGGTTAAAGGTCACTGGAAGGTGGAGTGGACCAAAGTGGCCAGGGAGGGATTGGTCAGCTTGGTGGGACCTCAGCTGAGCCCTGAAGACCGGGGAGCCTTGGGATAGGAGGGGAGGGGAGGGCACTCCAGGCAGGGGATGGGTCTGGGGAGAGCCCAGATACTGCAAGACTGGAGCAGCACTGGTTGTAGATGTGTTCTATGTCACCCAGCACAAAATTTTACAAAAGTTTCAATGATTTGCCAACATTGAAAAACCTAGAGATTTCACCTTTAAGTTTTGGATTTTTGGTTTCTCTGGATAAATCAGAGGATCTGGCAGCATTGGGCCCTGCTCTAGTCTGAATGTTTGTGTTCCGTCCCGGCGCCCAAATTCATATGCTGAAACCCTAACCCCCAAGGTGATGGTGTTAGGAGGTGGGGCCTTTGGACACTGATTAGGTTATGGGAGTGGAGCCCTCATGAATGGGCTCAGTGCCCTTGTAAAAGAGACCCCAGGGAGACCCTCACCCCTTCTGCTGTGTAAGGTACAGTGAGAAGATGGCCATCTAGGAAACAGGCCCTCACCAGACATGGGATCTGTCAGTGCCTTGATCTTGGAGTTCCCAGCATCCAGAAGTCTGAGAAACACTTTCTGTTGTTTAAAGTCACCGTGTGGTATTCTGTTCTAGGAGCCCCAACACACCAAGACAGTCCTCATTCCCACATGGGCACAACTGGCAAGAGTGGGAGGGTGTCACTCCCTGTAAGCAAAGCATGCCACTCTCAGTCTCCATGCTCTGCCCAACTCCTGATTGTTCTCCCAACTCAGCTGCCTTTTCTCCCTTCCCTCCCCTACCCATGCTACCCAGCCCCTGCATGCAAGTGACTTTAGGACTTCCACAGAGACCAAGACTGCTGGGGGACAGTGAGGAGCCCCAGGTGCTCAAGGAATGTCAAATGGTAGCAGCCTGACAGGAGAGGAAGGTTTCCTGCAGGAGCAGTGGGGAGAAGGTGAGAAGGGGCAGTCGGCGGGCGCCGGAGTTGCTCTGTGTGGAGCCGGAGTTGTGTCTCCTATTGTGGAAGATTTGCAACGTGGCCAACAGGCAGTGGGGAGGCAGGCTAAGGCGTGGGAGCGCCACCCGGGAGGCAGCCGTTGTGATGGCCTTTGGGGAGGGTGGGCTGGGGGGTGAGCCGGTCTTGCCTGAGGCAGAGATGAGGAGGCGAGAGCGGAGGGAAATCCTGGGAGTGCAGGAGATGTGACCGGAGAAGACTGAGCAGTCTGTGGAGAGTGGCCGGTCCGCTGGGGAACATGGGAGGGAAAACGGCGGCAGGAGGCCTGGGGGTGACTGAAGCTTGCTGGACTGAGAGAACAGCGGTGCCGCGAGCAGAAATCGGAGTGGGGGGGTGGCGGAGGGCACATAGAAGACAAGGTGAATTTAGTTTAGACATGTTGAATTTGAGGTGCTGCAGAGCATTCCAGATGAAGATGTTTACCAGGCAGTTGAGGATGTGGCACTGAAGCTTGGCAGAGAGGGTGGGGCTGGAGAGAAAAGCCTCTTTTAAGAGGACAGCAGTGTGGCTGAGGGAGTAGACAGGGTTTTAAGATGGAAACTTTGTGCCAAAGTCAGAACCTCGGGGGTCGGGGGGCCGGACAGGGTGAGGAGTGGGCGAGCAGAAGAGAAGGAGGAAGCAGAAAATCAGAGTGTGTGTGTGTGCTCGCGTGCAGGGGGGCATTGTCAGACAGGTCAGAGGAGAATGAGGACAAGCAGCCTGCATGGACGCCAACCAAGGCATTTGAGAAGGAGCCTGCTTCATCCACCAGGGCCAGAGACCTGGAAGGTGCCGTTGGAGAAGTTGCCAGCAGACCTGACGGCTTCTGATTCCAACCTCGTTCAGGCTCTCGGTGGGGAATGATTGCTCTTTGTCTCCTCAGCCCCCTCAAAAGCCAGCAGTGCCCCATGGGTTGAGGGACGAGTTAAGACTTCTGGGGATGTGCTCTGAATGCTTTGATGGCAGAAGGCAGCTACATCCAGGAATCACATAGGTTTGATCCACAAAAGGCAACTGGTTGTGCCTGGATCCAGGGCCCTCTCTCGAAGCAGGTAAGAGGGAGATGCAGAGGGCTGCTGGGAGCAGCCTGTGCTGGCCATAGTGCAGCAGTTCTCAGCCCCGGCTACTCAGGAGAATCACCTGGGGAGCTTCAAAAACGTATGAATGTCCAGGCCCCACCCCGGACCAATTAAGTCAGAACCCCTGGGGGTAGGTCTTGGCCATTCGGATGTTTCAGAAGCTCCCCAGGTGATTGTAACGTGCAGAGCTGAGAACCAGTGATCTAGGTGGCCGCTGGAATAAGGTTTGGGCCCGACACTCCAGCACTGTGCAACAAGGAGGCAGAGGGGACAGCGTCGTGCGTGCCGCGGTTTCCGTGTCCACTCATGGATTCTACTTTTAATACTTCACTGACTCCTTAGCTACACATACATGCCTATTGGAAAGCACATCTCACAGAAAGAGCACGTGGATTTCAAGATTGATTTTTGCTACTCACTTAACCTAAAATGCGCAGATTCCCACATGCCTCTGGCTTCAAGGTCCCGGGCGGCACCGGAGTTAGCTTCCCAGGGGACATCAGCTTCACTCCCCTAGGAGATGCCTGAGCTTCAGCACATTTCAAATTCTGTGTGTGATGCTGTCACTGGACATTTGTTTTATTATGAAATATTTCAGACATGCAGACAAGCACCTGCGTACCTGTCACCCAGCTTTGCCAAATCTTAACAGCATTTCACGTTTGCTTCACACAGTGTTTTAGGCATAAAAGGACCCAGATAGAGATAAGGGTCCTTACGGGTTCCCTTGCTGTCCATCCCCTTCCCCCTGCTCTCCCAGAGGCATCACTTCCCCCGATCTAGAGTGCCTCGTTTCCACGTGTGCTCTGGCCACGTATTTAGCATCAGCCCCATTTTACAGAGGCGGCAACTGAGGGACTTTCCCGAGTCCCTATGCAAATCGAATCAATAGTCGGTAGTAGAGCCCAGAAGCCCCAGGACAAGGTACCAGGCAGTCACCTCCCAGCATGCTGGCCCTGCAGTGCCCCCATCTGGGGACCTCCCACCCCATCATTCTGTCAACACCTCCTTTACAGGCAGGGCCGGGCCACACCAGGCCCAGCCCAGCCCAGGACGAAGCAGAAATTGTGGCCTTCCCCTCACATCTCCTGGTTCCTGCCCTGCCTAACAGGCCAGGCTCCCCCAGACCCCTGCCAACCCCTCCTGCTTCCTCTCTGGGCCACTGCCCAGCCCGGCTCCACCCCACCCGCTCAGCCCCAAGCAAATGGCCTGTCTGTGCTGCGATTTCCCCAGTAGGCCACTGGAGGCTGGGCTGAGGCAGGGGTCCTCCTGGCTTAATTAGCCTGCTGCCTGCAGTGGAGGCCAGAGGTGGTGGGCAGGCGCCGAGACGCTCTCCCTGGGCCCCAAACCACGGCCCGCCCCCACCTCCCCCTCCCTCCGCTCGCCCGCAACAGAGAAGGCCTGTGTGCGGCCGGAAGGGCGGCAGGGGCCGACACCTCCACGCTGAGGAATCGGGTGGGGAGAGGCCGCACATGCATAAACACAGGGAGATAATTGCTCCCCTTACATGTGAAGGAAGGGGAGGGAACAGGGGAGGAAATGGCTATTTACGAAGCACCTACTTACATGCTTCCACGTGTTATTCCAGCTAATCCCCACAGCCACCCCATGTGGGAAACAGAACAGCGTGCCTGGCACACAGGCGCAAACTGAGGCCGAGAGAGGTGGAGCTGAGGCCAGAGACACACAGCTAATGAGCGGGAAAAGGAATTTGAATCCAGGCCCATCTGTCTCCAAGTGCCTTTCCAAGGAACCAACCTGACTGCACAAAGCTCTCCCTTCCCTGGAAGCCTCTTTCTCCAAGTCCTCCTCTTTAGTGGAGGAACGGCCAGTTTGGGGGGACAGGTAACAGGCAGAGTTTACCCTCCATTCCAGAGTCCCCAGCCTCAAATGGACCAGCTCCCACTCAGGAGACTTAGGCTGCAGGCCTTCGCCTCCCAGCCCTGTCCCTGCCCTGGGTGGCCCCTGCTTCATCCAAGGACCCTCACCTTAGGGCACTTCCTCCAACCTCATCCCACCTTGGCCGTCAGGGACCCATATGGCCATAGGCTGCAGGTCTAGGGCCCAGGCCAGTGTGTCCCGAGACATGGGTAATAGTAAAAGCCAGACTACAGCTACTGTTTAGAGTGAACTTAACATGTGCCAGGCACTGGGGGCAGAAGTTGGTGCACATTAATTAACTGCTTTGATCCTCATCATAACACCACCGTGGAGATACTGTTATTTCCCCACTTTAAGACCAAGGAACGGAAGCACAGAGAAGTAAAGGAAACTGCTGTAGAACTGCTAGATGGCTGGGCTCTGAGAGCCATGCTCTGAGGGGCCCTGGAGGACAGGGCTGGCTGCTGAGGGAGGAGGAGATGGTGGAAGTCCCAGGAAGTGATCTGAAGGACAGGGACGGCCATGGGTGGGAACTCTAGCAGCCTCCTGACTCCAGCTGGAAGTCTTCCAAACTTTGCACCGGGGTTCCTGCTCTGACCCTCGGTGTCTGCCAACTGACCCCTTCCAGAGGCGCCTCCAAACCGCTCCCAAAGGGCTAGTGCGGTTAGTGTTGCTCAGAGCCATCTGCAGTTGCCCTTCTTGAGGAGGTGAGGCTGCAGGGGGAGATGCGGCTCAGGCCCCAGTCCCCTGCCCAGCAGGTGGGAAGTTCTGAGCAGTGGGACCCGAGCTTGGAGGCTCCGCCCCTGCATCTCCTCTCCATATCTGGGCCCAAGGCCTCTAGGCTCTTAGAGAAAAATTGCTAAAATCAAATTGCAATTAACAGAGGCAATTATCCGCCTATTAGAAAATGTCCCCTGAGCCAGGCTTGTGCTGTGAGCTGCCTGGGCCTGACTGAGCAGCGAGCCCCCAGGGAGGCCCCCGAGCAGGCGGCACCCAGGGTCAGGGGGCGACAGCAGTGGCCTAGGCTTGGAGGGGGTGGGAGGTTCTGCAGGGCTCTGAGGGGGGTCAACAGAAGCAGGGGTCTGGCACTGCCAGGACACTGGGACCCCTCCTTTCCCAGGCCCTTTCTGGCCCCTCCTCTCCATTAGGCCTTCCTAGAGGGTAGACCTGGGGCAATCTGTGTGTACCAAAGAACAAAGGAAAGAAAAATCACGCAGTAGTGACCCTCCGGGAAATGATGATAACATTTTCACTTGAAAATTGCCAGGGAACAGATTGTCTTATGCAAATTATATGCAAATCACACTCCAGTTGGTCCTCTCCTAGCACTACCCAGAGTTCTTCCAGCTCTTTCCCTGACTGGGTATGATGGGGGTTGGGGAGGGCCCTCATGGAAATCAGGGGTTTAGGGGGAAGCCAGGCTAAATGCAGTAACCTCTGTGGGTGGACTGCACTTACACCCTGAATCCAATGGGGATTCCCTGCTGCATCACTGGGACTGTCCACGAGGTCAGTTGGGCAGAATAGGAGGAGCATGAGACCAAGAATCAAGAAAGCAGTTGAGGACTCTCATGTCTCTGTGTCCAGCCCAGACCTCACCACAGGGCTCCAAATGTAGCCCTCCTAGGCCTGGATGTCCTGAAACCCAGCCTGCCCCATGTTCGTTCCTCCTGTGTTCCTGCCTTGGGCCCGGCCACCTCATCTCCCCAGCCCCATGCTAGAGCCTGTGAATCCACCTTGACCCCTCCCTATCCCCTGCATTGAATCCTTCCTATCCCATCTACTATCTACAATTCTTGAAAGGTTTGTCCCCTCTTCCGAGTCCCCAGGGCCACAACCCAAAGCCGTAGTTTATCTGTCACCTTCCCGAAACCTATTCCCAAGGTCTTCTGCCTGGGTTTCTGCCTCCAGGCCAGGCTGTGAGCTCTGCTCTCCACCCTGCTGTCAGACTGATCATGCTTCAATCCCTTGGGCTCCCCAGGCCCACCAAGTCCAGTCCAGATGCTCCAGGCTAGTACCCAGACCTGTAAGGCACAGGCTGCAGGTTCACTCCCCACGCTGTCCCCCACGTCCTCTACAAGCCTCCTCACATGCCATCTCATCTCTCACCACCCACCAAACACACAGCCTTCCACCAGGCCTGCCCAAGCTGCTCCACCCCTCGAACGCCTTCCCCTCCTACCTCCCCCGCTCCACACACACGCACGCACACGCACACGTGCCCCTCCCAGCTGTCATCAGGTTGATCCCTCCTCAGTTCTCCCCCAGCATCATTTCTGTAACAGAAATTAATTCATTCATACATAATAAGTGATGAATGGGCGAAAGAATAGGAAATACGAATAAATGGAGTTGGCAAATGAATGGGGCCAGGTTCGATCCCTGGCTCTGCAATGGATGAATCATCCCCTTGAGCCCAGGTTCCTCCCCTGTAAATGGGAGAAGTGATGCCTACCTCATCAGAGACAAGGCAGGTGAAGTCACCTAGAGCAGCCTCTGTGATCCTTTAGATGCTCAAGAAACCCCAGGTGAATCCTTCGCTGTCCAAACTGAGGGTTGGCGTCAAGAACAGGGCTGGCTGGAGGTCCCTCGCCAGGCTGGCTACTGTTGCAAAGGCATGTCTCCTAAAGGAAGGCTTCTCACACCCCCTGGGGCCTCACGACCCTCAGGGGTGGCCATGCCTGAGACTTCTGCCTTGCGGGTGGCCAGCAGAGAGCTATGCCAAAGGGGGAAGAGGCAGGGACTGGAGGAGCCAGTCCTGGCTCTGTCAATGGACACCTAAGTCAATGTGGGGTCTCCCAGGACTGAATTTTTACATCCTTCCTATGGAGATGGTAATACGTGCAAGCCAGGACGTGATCATTGTGAGAACAGAATGAAATACCGTATGTAGCATGACTAGCACGGTACTCGGCACACAGTAATGATAGCAGCTAGTGTTTAATGAGCATTTACTTGTGGGCATAACATGAAATACTTCATGGCAATTTGCTCATTTAATCCTCACAGGAACCCTGTGAGATAGGTACTGTTATCACCTCCCTTTGATAATGTCAAAGCTAAGGCACAGAGAGGGGAAGTTATTTGCTCCTGACTGCACAGCTTGTAAACAGCAGAGCTAGAGTTTTTATGTAACAGCTTTATTGAGAAATAATTCACATATCACACAATTCATGCATTTCAAGTATACAACTCAATGGTTGAAATATATTCACAAAACAGAGCTAGAGTTTGAACTCAACTTTCCGATTCCACATCCCACTTGCATAACCTCTGAGCTATACAGGGTAACGCTTGTAGTCTATGCAAAAGGGTCCCCTTCCTGGGGGCCTTTATTCACCTCTGCACCTGCCGCTGAAACCCCAGCCTTCCTCTGACACGGTCCCTGCTCTTCCTTCCTTTCCAAGGTAGAGCTGCCGGCTTGGGGCCAGGCCAGGCTGTCAGGCCCTGAGGCAGAGGGATGGAGGAGGTGACCTTAGAAGTGGCCACTGCCGCTTACTGGGCCTTTGGGCCCGAGTGGATCTCTGGGTTTATCCCATCAGCTCTCCGATACCCACCACAGGGTTCATTTCAGCTCATCTAACTTGAACCAGCTGGGCACTGTGCTGAGCCCAGCTCTGTGTCCGGCTGACAAAGACTGAAGGATGAGAGAGGAACCGATGGGGCCTCTCTCTCCAGGGCCTCACACACAAGTCAATGGGTGACATAGACACAAAGCCCCAAGCTTGCCCATGCTCAGCGCTGTGAGGCAGGTGGCAGCAAAGGGAATTCCAAACAGGGATTGAAGGAGAGCATCACAAAGAGGGTGGCCTTCAAAGTACACCGGGAGGCCAGTCGAGTTTACACCAACGCTATCCAGTAGAAACACAGTGCGAGCCACAGATGCGAATGACATATGTGGTTTGGAATTTTCTAGTAGCTGTATTTAAAAAGTAAAAGGAAACTGGTAAAGTTAATTTTAATCATATCTTTTTAAATCCAATATACCTAGAATATTTTCATTTCAACATGTAATCAATATAGGAAAATGATGCAGACATTTGACATTCTCTTTTCATACGGAGTCTTTCAAGTACTTAATACCCACGTGCAGCCTGTGCCCGTCAGAACGCACAGTGCAGAGTAGCCATTTAGAGAAGCCAGAAGGGAGAAAGCGGTAGTTTAGGCCGAGGAAACAGCATGAGCAAGATTAGGTGTGTGATCGACCCTGTTTCATTTGTTTGCTTTAATAACAATTGTAGTTTACATTATTAAATTTTATTGGTTTTTGTTTTTTGAGACAGAGTCTCACTGTGTTGCCCAGGCTACAGTGCCGTGGCATCAGCCTAGCTCACAGCAACCT
>CAUYRT010003174.1:0-11519 GCA_963574885.1 Lepilemur ruficaudatus | reverse complement strand
TCCCCAATTCAGTGAGGCTCTGTAAGTATAACCTCAATTTTCAAAAACATTCTTTTGTTATTATGAGGTTCTAAAAAAAAGTGAGAATGGGCCGGGCGCGGTGGCTCAGGCCTGTCATCCTAGCACTCTGGGAGGCCGAGGCGGGTGGATTGCTCAAGGTCAGGAGTTCGAAATTATTATTCTTTTTAAGCAATTTTATATACCACAGCAAATGAATACAGAAAAAATATGCAAACTATAGGATACAAAAGGAACTATATTCTTTTAAATCATGATATAATATAAAGAAAACCATTTTAAAATAAAACCAAAACCATTTTAAGTTTTATCACAGGGTTATTTCCCAGATTTACACATATATTCATCATATATTTTAAGTACCTAATATGTACCAGTCATCTTGTTAGGTTTTGGGCATAAAAAAAATGCAAAGATGGAATCCCTGCCTTTAAGGCTTTCTGTAAAAAAATTGGCCCATAGTTCTAAGATTCAGCATATTGAAAATCTGGATTTAAGAGAGCCATAAGGATATTGCTATGAAATGTATTTATTGGTAGCTTACACAATTGAGTTCATTAAACTTATTGCCTGTTGTGAAAATCAAAATCAGATACTTAATTTAACTAAAAAGGTAATAGATTTTAACTGATTGCAAATGCTAACAAACTTAGACTGTCTCATGAAGATTTTTCCTCTTAACAACACTATTAAAGAAACTATACAATGTAAATCACTAGAGAAGGACTTAATCAAAGTAACTATACTTTTCTGCCTCTGAAGATCATTTTTTCCTGACAGATTAGTTTCAATAGCAGTTGTAAAACACCAAGGGGATGTCGAAGGAATGGAGTAGTATAGCTCTTGTTCTTCTCCTCAGCACTCCTCCTGCTCCCCTTTTCTGTCTCCTGTAGAGTGGGGAAGATTTGCTTATGTAAATAGAGACGGAGACTACTTCATGGCTTTATGTGGTTTATATGTACCACTTATTTAGACTTCTGCCTTCAACTTCTCTCCTCATTTTTGCTTTGTTCTTTCACTTCTATACCCAACACATTTTTTATACTTACCTTAAGTAGGCTCTGCCTAGGTTTGAACAGTTTTTAAGTTATCAATTTCTTAATTTAATGAAGAATATATCTTTACAAATGCATTTACTCCGTTGTGATACAATCACCAACAATATCTAATACTAACAGATTAGGTATTTGTGACATATCTATTTGTTGTACTGATTGGGTTTTATGCTAATCTCTATCCTGTTATTTTAGCCACATTTATCAGATCTAACACTTTGATGATTAAATATATTATTGCCAAAATCAAGACTATCTGACTATGTACTAGGTACATTCCTTAAACTTGAGTTCCAAAGTTCTTCTGTACCCATCTAAACTTCTTGTCATGTCTTATTATAGTCCCCAATTCTTTAGTTTTAGCATTGTTCTCATCATTCCTCCAATGGACGCGGATAAAATCAGTTATGATCTGTTCAGTGAAGAATATTATTTTCGTCTTCCCTTGGCCTTTTTTTTTTTTTTTTTTTTTTTTGTATCTGTTCTTCCACTCTGTGATAGGGCAATCAATACATGGAGAAATTGTTATAAGGGTGATATATGCAGGTACAGGATAGGCACTGAATGCTAATTCACAAAGCCATATTTCTATGAGTAGGGGTAAATAATTGAACTTGTTGACTCCTAGGTACTTTCTAACCCTCTGATTATTTTGATCACTTGGCTTATATTTTGTAGAGTTTGATGCTAGAAAGCATGTCATCTTTGTAAAGTTGCTACCGAAGAAAAGGCCTTTGCCACCAGATATTCTGGGTTCTTATTTCCTCTTTGTTACTACCTATGTTGTGTGGACAATCTCAGTTATCTGTCTGCTTCCTCATCTGTAACCAGTCCTTCTGAACTAGATTAATGATAAGCTATACTTCCTCAACTTCTTTTTTTCCTTCTTCCCATTTTTCAAGAGCCAAGCTTCATCACTGAGTTTAAGGTTATGTCAATTTAGAAGGATTCATTTAGCATGCTGTGTGGAAGTAGTCAGCTGGCGTATCATTGTTCATTTTGCTCCTCAGTTGATAAGGCATAGCTGTTATACAAATCCTTGAGGAATTTGCTAGAAATAACATCTTAGATATCAGATGTAAAGTAAAAGATGTTAGAATTTTAGACATTCCTTATGGTTTGCCTTATGGTTGACTCTAATGTAAGTATTGGGTTGTCTTCACCGCATGAATTATTTAGAGCACAGATTTCATTTTTACTCTTCAACTGTCTCATTCAAGTTTACTAAAATCTCTGTGTGAATGAATGGTCACATCGAGATTCTTTGATGCTATGTGAATCTCCTTCATTTCACCTTTTTTTCTCCTTGCTTATATTCATTATAGAAATAACTGGATTTCAGGGAGAGAATTTGTTCATAATTTTTATGAGATAAGACTTCCTTCACTGTTTTTTTTTCTCTTATATTAAGAAATTACAAAGAACAGACCACAGTGAACTATTCTGTTTCTTTGATATTCAAAATTCAAAATTAAGGGACAAGAAAATTATTTTGTGTGTATATTTTAATGTTACTGCATAATCAATGCATCCCAGTGAAAAAGGAATAAAAAACATGAACATTAGAATATTCAACTAACTCTCCCATTGTGGTAGAAACCAAGCCTTCAATAATTATTTTCTTTGTGAAAGAGAAAGCAGAGAAATCCAAGCATACTACTATTGAATTATAAAACAACAAACTATCTCTTTCTCTGAGACTTTCATCCATATAATTTACAGTGCAAATGCAATTTTTGGTACACAAATGCTTCTATATTGAGAGCTATGTGGAAAATAGAATGCCTAGTTCCAATTTTCTTGCCAAACAAAGAAAACAAAATCCTTCCCCATCTTCTGCATTATGTGAGTGCCAATAACGCCTCTTTGATGGTAGCTTTGTGTTGTATTGTGTTTTTCCTTTTAATTAAGATATATTGGGTAAAATAGTGCTTCATTGTATTGTACAAAATACTGAAGCGCAGGCTAATTACAGACTTCAATGGGATTCAGGACAGACCTCGTGTTACTGTCTCATGCCCATTTTTTAGTTCAGCAAAGTGTTCTGATGTTATATTTTCTCCTGGGGTTTTCTTTTTAGCTTCTCTTCATCCAAATAAAAAGCAATGACCCCTACCTAAAATGTTAATTAAATGGCTACCTCATTTGTTCGAAAGTTTTTATTTAAAAATGTTCTTACATTTTGGATGCCAAAACTCAATTTTGCCCCATATGGCCCTTTTCACAACACTCGTTTTCAGAGGGCACAATTTTCACAGACGACAGAATTCAAAGTTAGCAGAACGCAGGTTGAGAGCCAGACAAATATGGAAGAAATGTCACCCTCATCTTTATTTAAACCTGATTAACCTTTTTAATTTAGTCATTAAGTTTTATCGAAAATGAACCAAATTCACTCATTGGTTGTGGAAAAAGAATGGAATAAATTTAGACATTAAATTAAAGGGCAAAATCTCTAGAACTTCTAGGTAAAGATAAAATGGTAGGTTGCTCATTGCAAAGTGGTAATAAGGCAAAATATAATATTATTCATATTGAAAGTACAATTTACCAAGATGCCAATCTATTTCAGAAATTGCAAAAATGTGATAAAATTCAAAAAGTTCCTAGAATATATTTTTCAAGAAACTTATTAAATGCTTGTTAAATGACTTGAAAAACTACTACAGGTAATTTTCCATTGGAGTTTCCTTGACCGTTTAGCATGGGATGCTGGGACAGCATTGGAGCATATGTGGGGCAAAGGGATAATTTTGTATTCCTTTATATGAACTTAGTAAAATATCTTCATTTGTATATGAGATGCAGAAAGCATTTTGCAAGAAAAATGTCCATTGAACCAAAAGAAAGGTTTTGATGTACATTATAAGAGGAATATCAATAACTGTGAAAGGCTCTGTTCTATGTTCTTTCTCTGACCCTGTTGTTTCTAGATGTCTGCAATTTTCCTTTGTCATGAATTTTCTGCAAACATTATTAGGTACGAATATATAATCTTTTGTTGAAGTGCATTGGATTAAAATGGTAATTATAATTGTTGTAATCGTCATTTTCATTCTGCATGCTAAATACAATGAAGTCTATTAAGTATTGCCTGAAAAATGCATAATGTTTAATAAAGTATTTTGAAAGTTGGTTTTGCCAACAGCAATAATAGTGATATGCAAATATATACACTGTGAGTGCTTACTGTGTGTGCTTTCTTGGATCATCTCATTAAGTCCTTACAACTACTGTATATCATATGGATACAAGTGACTTCTTATTCTGTTCCAGAACAATACTATGAGCTTTGTGTATAATTTCACATTTAATATTGAAATCATTCCCTCTGTCCCCTAAGAAGTAGGGCTTATTATTACTATTATGTTAATGATGAGGAAACTGAAACTTTGAAACTAATAAATGGTGAGCAGGGTTTCAAACCCATGGAGCTTGATTTCAGAGCCTGTGGTCTTAGCCAGGATATAACGCTGCATTCCTTTATAGCTAATGTTTTATATAACATAGTGAGGGGCTGATAACATAGTTCTGTCTTTGGAGATGTCTACAAAGTCAGTGATGATGCATGAAAGTGCTCATGCATCATTTGGCCCATCTACATGAAGCACAATACAATCCGCATGGAAACTTGGGGTTCACAAGAGGTATTTGGTCCTTGCATAGGGTACAATTCTAAAATCTAAGTTATATCAAATGCTAGAATGGCTCCTCTTTTTACTCATATTGAAAGATTATATCCTTAATATGAGCATCAAGGCCCTGGATCATCTGGATACTTGTTTCTTCCCTGACCACGTCTCCCACTACTTGTTCCTTTTGCTCCCTCAATGTTAGACACTTTACGGTATTGTTTCCCTAGAATATTCCAGGGTTGCTCTTAAACTTCACCTATACTTTGGCAAATGCCATGTCCCAGCATCTGCATGGCTCCCTCCTGCACATCTTTCATTTCTATCTCAATCGAGCCTACTTAGAACCTGATGTAATAGTGTGACTTCCTGGACTCTCTCTCTCATAGTTTTGGTCCTATTTATCCTGTTCTCATTTTTTTTCCTTCAAAATACTTGATGCCTTGTAATATATGATATAATTTACTTATTTGTTGTCTTTCTCCTGTGAAATAGCATCAGGATTCTTTGCTGTTCATGGATAAACCCCAAATTCCTTAAAACAGTGCCCAGGAAATGGTAGTCAGTCAATAAAATGTTTGAGTGAAAGACTACAGACAACATCAATATTTTTGAGAAGAATAAAGCTCAATTAAGTCAAAATATATTTTTTCAAATATGAATCTATAGGAATTCAGTCTTTCTAGAATAATCAGTGGTTTTAAACAACAGAAATCTATTCTCTCACAGTTCTGGAGGATAGAAGTCAGAAATCAAGAGGTCAGCAGGTTGACCATGCTATCAGACTCTGGGGGTCTAGGAGACATCTGTTCAGTGCCTTTCTCTTAGTTGCTGGTGTTGCACTCAATCTTGGGTATTGTTTGGCTTGTAGATGCATCACTCTATTCTCTGCCTCCATTGTCACAGGGTATTCTCCTTGTGTGTCTGCCACTGTCTCTTCTCTTCTTATAAGGACACCAGTCATATTGGATTAGGACCTGCTGTAATTGAGTTTGACCCCATCTTAACTGTATTAAATCTGCAAAGACTCTATTTCCAACCAGGTCACATTCACAGTTATCAGGAATTAAGATTTCAACACATCCTTTTGAGGGACACAATAATTCAAACCAACAGCACTATCAACAGCACGTATCATTCTGCTGTGGCGAAACCATTTACTTTCTGGATGCTTTCTGGCTGCTGTTACAAGATTTTCATCACTGGCTGTAACCACTGAGCTTACCTTTTCCTTCCTCTGGGAATTTGCAGTGGACCATGTCATGTCACGTCCATGTCTACTTGCACGTTGCTGATCATTACACACTACTAAGGAATACCTACTGTTCTTTCAGTTGGAAAGACAGTAATGTGTTAGGTTTTAAAAACCATTCAGATCTTAACTTTTTATAGGTACCATTTCAAAGGAAAAATAACAAATATGTATTTAAAGATATATAAGATATATGTGTTCGTATCCTTGATGAACATCTGAGTATTATCTACCCTGTTTTTGTTTTCTCTCTTTATTATTTATTATTTATTTTTTGGTAACCAAAGGCTGCAAAGTATATATAATCTGCTAAAAAATTCTGTTATTTACACTCAGTGTTTAGGAAATTTTACTATCGTAATACTTACATTAAAATTGTTTTGGAGTCTGGCACTCGAGAGAATTTTAGGCAATTTATGCTCTTTGGTTCAAGGTTTTCACCCTAAATACACATTAGCTTTGGCCATATCTTGTATCTAAATCACAGGATGTTTTTCTAACATATGTTTCTCTCTATAGCTAATATATAGTAAAATATGATATATGAGATTTGTGGTCTTGTTGGAAAATCTATTTTTCCTTCTTGTGTCAGGTCACTTAGAATTTCGATCCTTGTCTGCTGGGAGGGTCTCAGTTCATCTTGCTGGTGCCACTCTTGACTATTATTTATATTTTGCTTGCCTTATTTCTGGTTATCACTTTGGTACCAATTTTCTCATCTCTTTAAAAATAAAGCCTCTTACATTTTGACACTGCAAATCATAGAAAAATGGGTTGCATTGTTTTAAAAATATTATATTCTTCTCTATGCCACCAACTTAACTTGCTTTTGCCTGGGAGCTGACTGAGTGGTTTTCTACACAATTATGGCTAGTTCCTGTTGCTCCGTCATTAGAGTTTGGAAGAAGAGAAAATAACACCCCAGGGAGAACACCTTCTCTGCTCAGAAGTCTGCCAGACTACTTTATAACTCAGAGGGGCCTCCTCAGGCTCTCAGACAAAAATATTGAAATCAAGCATTAAAAAAATAACAAGTTGTCTCCTGTTTAAACCATACAAGGACACACATTATCATTGCTATATTTTTGCTTCTTTCTTTTGTAAAGAAGGGAAATGATCAAAGAAAATTATTATAATAAAATAGCACAGTTGTATAATAACCATAATGTTTCATAGTAGAAAGATCACATGAGTCAGACATATTTGGGGACTGGTTCTATCTTGGTAGTTACTAGGTAGTGTTGGTGGTTAAGACAATTGAGAAAGAATTCACCAGATCTTTTTTCCTCAAGTATATCACTATCCACATGAAAAAAAAAATCCATTTTATCAGGATTTGTTTGTTCCCTCCACAATATCTGTAAGTCTACTGGCTCAATGTTTTCTGTACCAGTGTGCAATTTACAGAGACCAAAACTTTAATTACATATGTACATCTTTCATTATAATTTCTTTTGTTATGATGTTTTTCCTTATTTAAATAATCATCTCCATCTTCTACAGCTATGCTCTTTGAAAAGCATTTTTAAACAAATGTGCTGTGCAATACTTGAAATAATCGAGACCACTCTTACCCTTTGATGTACCAGAAAGCTGTCTAAATTGAACATTATCAATATATAATATTGTCACTAGTAAAATTAGGTATTTTATATCATCTACCAATTGGGCTTGTTAAGATGTGGGGTTCTTTGATGTTATAACACAGTTTAACTACCATAACCTGAAAAATGTTATAATCATATTTCTTCTTAAGAACACTTACTACATTTAAACAAGCTTTGATAATAAAAGAAAAAAACAAAAAAAACCCCCAATTTCTATTATGGTAATTTTTTGACATGCTATTTAAAGGAAGAATATCATAAAGAAGAGGAATTACTTTTAAAAGTCAATGGGCTGTGTCAAAGAAAAAAATTTTAAAAAGAAAGAATAACTAGAGACAAAGCAGTATTACAAAAGAATGTGGAGAAAGACACACCATCACTTATAATTACTGAAACTTGCAATTGCATAATTGCAAAAGAGAATGTCTATAAATAAACTCTTTCTGGGTGTAAAGCAAGAATGCTCTTATGTAATGAATTAAATTTAAATTGGAAGAAAACATTTTGTTGAATTATAATTTAGTTAATGCTTTATTTCTCAGAAATCAGGGTTTAACCTCAGAAGAACTTTTCATGAATATTAAAGATAGCTCTCCTAGGTCTTTTATTCTTTTAGGCTTAATTTTTGTGATTATCTGCACATTATATCTTTAATTCTATGTTTTTCCTTTTAACCATTGACAACATTCATCTCCATACAGCAAACTGATTTGTGTCTAAGTTAAAAGAATGAAGAGGGAAAATAAGACCCCATAGACCCTATATGCCTGACTTTTTTCATTCAAATAATGCCTAGCCTGGGGCCTAGTACATAATAATCTCTGTTTATAAATACTTTTAAAATAGATACACTAAATTCAATTTATTTATTAAATTCTCTCTTTCAATCTTCTAAAGAACCATAGCTCAATACTTATTGTAGGGTTTAGAGTGATGGAAAGATTACCCATATATGGTTGTCTTTAAAATTTTCTAGGCTTATCAAGGAACAGTTTCCTGCAGAATATCTTGCAAATAGTATCTTGGATAAAATTTTTTATTATATTTCATTTAATCAACAGCAGCATCCTTACTGAGATGGCTAATTTTGTGTCAACTTGACTGGGCTAAGAGATGCCTAGATAGCTGGTAAAACATTATTTCTGGGTGTGTCTGTGAACATATTTCCAGAAGATATTGGCATTTAAATGAGTAGACTCAGTAAAGAAGATTGCCTTCATCAGCATAGGCAGGCATCATTCACCCTTTTGAGGACCCAGATAGAACAAAAGTATGGAGAAAAAGCAAATTCTCTCTTTTCTTGTACTGGGACATCCATCTTGTCCTGTAGTTTTCTTAGTTCTAGGGCTTTCAGACTTCAACGCTTACATCAGGACCTCCTCCCCACCACCTATGCTCCAGTTTTCAGGCTTTGGAATTCAAACTGAACTACACCTGGCTGACTTTCCTGGTTTTCCAGCTTGCAGACAGCAAATCCTAGACTTCTTGACATCCATAATTACATGAGCCTATTCCAATAGTCAAAATCTCTCTATCTATCAATCACAAATCTCCTATTTGTTCTGTTACTCTGGAAAACCTTGACTAATATACTTACATGCAAAATGATTATCATGTATCCACTTTATACAAAGCACAATGATAAATGTCAGGCTCCAATCTCTCTCAGTTCTTCATTCTAACTAGAGCTAGTTCCAGATCTTAATAAATGCTGGGGGAAATCAAAAGAAGGCAAGAATTCTATGAGATGAGATGATAAGAGAGGTTTTAAAGATGAAATGAGTCTTGACCTGCATTGTGATGAAAAGACATATTTTATCTAAGCATTAAGAAGAATGATTTGTGGCCAGCCACAGTGGCTCACGCCTGTAATCCTAGCACTCTGCCTGGCTGAGGCAGGAGGATCCCTTGAGCTCATGAGTTGGAGGCCAGCCTGAGCAAGAAGAGCAAGATCCCATCTCTACTAAAAATAAAAAAAATTAGTCGGGGGTGTTGATGCAAGCCTGTAGTTCCAGTTACTCCAGAGGCTGAAGCAGGAGGATCACTTGAGCCCAGTAGTTGAGGTTGCTGTGAGCTAGGCTGATGTCACAGCACTCTAGCCCAGACAAAGGAGTGAGTGTCTGTCTCCAAAGAAAAAAAAAAAAGAAGAAGAATGATGAGCATTATGGAAAAAGAAGAAAGTATGAGCAAATACTAAAATCACTAAATCAGTACTCATGCAAGAATATTAATTATTGAGAAATATGATTGAGGAATTAAGGAAATGTGGCTCATAAGATCATTATTTTATTGTATTGTCCAATATTGCTATATTAAAGACAGAAACAGGAGTTTGCAGGGTTTTGCCCTGAAAGAATATGTGAACTCAATGGTTCACTTATCAGAGGCTGCTATCACGGGAGAGCTCTCAAATCTCCAGTATGGATGTTTTCCAAGAGAATTCCTGGTTATCTTGCTATGGGGTTTTCCTGGGTTTTGAATGTTGAGACAAAGGTAAATATCTGGCCCAAAGGATTGGAGCTGGAGACAATGGGTGTACTTTGCTCTGAGACATGCCTCTGTGTCATAAACAACCTGTTTGTAGATAATCAGGCTTCCTGTTCACTCCTGACTGTCTGTTTACCTTTAAGTCCACAATAACTAAATCAAAGAAATATAGAGTCACTGTACCTCTTTTGTTATACCTCTGTTGATTGATGACTACCTCTTAAAACTTAGAAGTTAGCTTTTGAAAGACTTTGTACCTGTTTGTTTACCTAGATAGATTAAGACTTGTTAGTAGCCCTTTGAGAGGACTTTTGACCCCAACCCACTACCTGTCTCCCCTAGCAACTGCATTCCCTGATATGCAAATGTGTTAACCTGACAACTAGTAATTGAGATCTGTGATTATAAAAATCTATGTGAATCTAAACATATTGCTAGACCGTTCATGGAGATATGGTCTAGTCGCCTAAGTACCCCGCTGTGATTATTCTGATCTTTTTATATAAAACTATAAAATGTACCTTAGTCTCTGTGTATTCTTTTATTCTATTTTCTATCAATTTTCTTATCCTCTGGGGTGACCCCTGTCTGAGGGACTTGGTCCCATGAGAAGGAGCAGCTGACCTCCTCATGGGCCTGCCCCACCCTCTTTTCCCCACAATTAATATTTTCAGGAACCATACATTGAAGAGTTTTCCTCGATAAGTTGTTTGATTAGGGAAATGGTAGAAAGTAAGTAAATTTAGAATGTTGTAAGGAATTTGGATTTAATCCTGGAGAAAGATAGATTCTTTGACTATTTTGATTATATAAAATACTATTTTATGTATTATATCTTTAATCATTAACCTCTTTCTCAATTAACTGAAGTCTTTGTTTGTATGATCAGAGCTTTGTAAAGGCTCATATTTGTCTGCCTTTACACTATGTTGTCCAATTATCATTCACTTAACATTTTAATTTGTTTTTAAGAGGAAACATCTGTATGCTACATATTATTTGTCCTTTGCCAACTTACAGACATCATAGAAATTCTAATTCATTTGGTAAAGAACAAAAGAAAAATAAGTATTCCTTTTCTACATAAAGAAGAATCACAAGTTAAAGTTTAAAAATGTGAGCTTATCACCTCTTATATTATCCTGAATTAAGCTTGAGCCCATTATTCGAAGTGAGGTGACATAAGACCCGAAGAATGGGCCCCACTTGTACTTGCCATCAAACTGGTATTGACCGATTAACACTATGGTGCTCAACTGGTGGGAGTGATCACTAGGGAATTGGGGGATGGGGGTAAACCCACGTCTGAGCGACGTGGTGAGCACTGTGGAGGGGTGGGACATGCTTGAAAAGTAGTTGGGGAGCGGAATTAGGGGTCTCAATAGGGGAAAGGAATTCCTCTAAAACTGATTCATGTGATTAACTGTACACCTCGGTAAATTCACTGAAAATCATTTAATTGTACACT